>JAQZBX010007146.1:27434-51410 GCA_029593785.1 Cabassous unicinctus
AATGATGATCTAATACCAAACTTGCTTAAGCTCTTCAAAAAATTGAACAGGAAAGAACTCTGCCAAACCCATCTTATGAAGCCAACATGACTCTAATTACAGACCAATATCTCTAATGAATATAGATGCAAAAATACTCAACAAAATACTTGCAAACAGATTCCAAAAGCATATTAAAATAATTACACACCAAGATCAAGTGAGTTTTATCCCAGGTATGCAAGGATGATTTGACATGAGAAAATCAATTAGTGTAATAAACCACATTGATAAATTGAAGAAGAAAAATCACATTATCATCTTGAGTGATGCAGAAAAAAAACATATGACAAATACAGCACTCTTTCTTGATTAAAAAAACACTCCAAAAATAGTAATAAAAGGAAAAATTTTCAATTTGGTAAAGTGCATATATGAAAAACATACAGCTAGTATTGTGTTCAATGATGAAAGACTGAAAGCTTTCCTGCTGAGATCAGGAAAAAGACAAGGAGTCCACTGTCACCATTGTTATTCAATATTGTGCTAGATGTTCTAGCTAAATCAATTAGGCTGGATGAAGAAATAAAAGGCACCGAAATATGAAAAGAAGTAAAACTTTCACTATTCACTGATGATATGATCCTATATCTAGAATCTCCTGAAAAATACACAACAAAGCTACTAGAACTAAGGGCCGAGTTCAGCAATGTGTCATGATACAAGAATAATATGCAAAAATCACAGCGTTTCTGTACACTACTGCTTTGCAATCTGAGGAGGAAATTTTTAAAATTCCATTTGTAATAGCCACTAAAACAATCAAATATTTAGGAATAAACTTAATTGAGGACAAAAGGTCCTGTATTCAGAAAATTACAACACATTGCTAAAAGAAACTGAAGAAAACAAATAAATGGAAGGACATTCCATGTTCATTGATTTGAAGATAAATATCATTAGGATATCAATTTTACCCAAACTGATTTAAAGATTCAATGCAATCCCAATAAAAAACCTTACAGCCTTTTATTCAGAAATGGAAAAAAAATGATCAAATTTATTATTTGACAGGCTAAGGGGCCCTGAATAGCTAAAAGTTCTTGGAAAAAAAATAAAGTTGGAGGACTCTCACTTCTGGACTTTAAAGCATAATACTTAGGAACAGAGGTAAAACAGCATGGTACTGGCATAAAGACAGACACATTGACCAATAGAACTGAATCTAAAAAGAAAAAAAAAAGAACTGAATCTAGAAATCAGAAATAGGCTCTTTCATCTACAATCTAGTAATTTTTGACAAGGCAGTCAACACTCCCAGCTGGGCCAGAAAAATTTATTTAACAAATAGTGCCGGGAGAACTAAATAGTCATATCGAAAAGAAAGAAAGGGGACCCCTATTTCACAGCTTATACAAAAATGAAATCAAATCAGATCAAAGATCTAAATATAAAAGCAACAAACATAAAACTCTAGAAGAAACTGTAAGAAAACATCTTCAAGATCTTGTGGTAGGTGGTAGTTTCTTAAATTTTACACCCAAAGCATGAGCCACAAAAGAAAAATAAATAAATGGGATTGCCTCAAAATTAAACACTTGTGCACCTCAAAGGACTTTGTCATAGTGGTGAAAAGGCAGCCGCCTCAGTGGGAGGAAATATTTGGTAATCACATATCCGATAATGGTTTAATATCCATGATATGCGTAGAGATCATACAACTCAACAATAAAAAGACACACTACCGATTTACAAAATGGGCAAACGACTTGAAAAGAGAACTGTCCATATCACTGTGACGTTTTTCTGTCCTGGCCTATTTTGTTCTGCTCTGCCCCATCTTATCCTGTCACATCTTTTCCATCCAAGAAACTGCTCGTTGTGACTTACTAAGTTGCTTTCGTGACCTGGGTTTCAAATCTGCACTTTGACATCCAAGGAGATCTGGAAAGCGGCCAGTCCAGCCCTGAGATGGCAAGCTGGGCAGGCATGGAAAGGGGTGTCCAGGGATATTTCAGGGCCCTGTTGGCGCTCCGGAGGCAGGGCAGGGCCCTTCTCACCGGGGCTGTTTTCCCAGGGTCCTTTGTCTTTTGGAGTCTTCCTTTTGGGAGGCTGACGCAGGTCAGTGTGGACCTGATGTCTGGGGGTGCAGCGTGTGAGGGGAGTCCGGACGGGGGCAGCCTGCACCGGGGTTGCACCCCGAGGAGCTAGCAGAGGATGGCAAGTGGTGGCCCCGTTTGTTGGGTCCCAGCTGCTTGGTGACTACGTCAGCATTGCCGTGGAGACTGCCGAGAAGGAGCCTGTATCTGGGTACCGATGCAGTCCTTGAGTATAGGGCTGCCGTGGGCGGCGCCAAGAGTCTCCTCAAGACACAGGCTCTTATCTGCGCCGCTTGTACTTGAGCCAAGCCTGGTGAGGACTGGGGCATCTGCCCAGCTGGGCCCGGTGAAGCCAATGGAGCCCGCAGAACGTTCTGAGCAGGCATCCAGAGCCTCCATCTGTACGGAGGGCGGTGCTCCCAGCCCGCTGGGCCCTCAGGACCCACTAGCAAGGACTGGAAGCCTCCTGGACGACGCGGGCTAGCCTGGCTGCAGAGGAGGGCCGGGTCCTCATCTCTACCCGGGCGTGGGCTATGGGGTGTGGCCTTTTCCTTGGCAGAGTTGGGGTCGGGCCTCATTTTGTCAGTGGCTGGGAGAAAGGCACTGCTTGTGCTGGAGAGCAGAACTCATCTTCAGCCTCAGGCTCTCCCTGTTTTGCTTGGTTTGGCACAAGGACAGTGGTTGGTTCTCTAAAGCCTGCAGCCGTGGTTTGGCTGTGCGTGCTGCATGAGCCAGACAAATTCGCAAGGAGACTGGGGGTTTCAAGGAGGGATGATCACCCATCCCTGGTGATGTCAGGTGAAGATGGGAGGTGGTGGGTGAAAGTGGGTGATGAGAGGTGATGGTGGGTGATGGTGGAGTGATGATGGGGTGATGATGGTGGGTGATGGTGGGTGATGGTGGGTGATGGGTGATGGTGGGCTGATGGCAGGGTGATGGAGGGGTGATGAGGTGATGGTGTGATGATGGGGTGATGGGGTGGTGATGGAATGATGGTGCATGATGATGGGTGAAGGTGGGGTGATGATGGGGTAATGATGGGTAGTGATGAGTGAAGATGGTTGGTGGATGATTATGGGGTGATAGAGTGATGTCCTTATGGTGGGTAATGGTGGGGTGATGGGGTGATAATAGGGTAATGGTAGGGTGTGGGATGGTGGAGTGATAGTGGGGTGATGAGGTGATAATAGGGTGGTGATGGAGTGATGGTGCATGATGACGGGTGATGGTGGGTGATGATGGGGTGATGGTGGTTGAAGATGATTGATGGGTGATGATGAGGTGATGGGGTGATGGGGTGATGATGGGTGATGATAGGGTATGGTGGGATGAATGGGGTCATGAGAAATTCGCTGCAGGTGCCAGCACTCCCTGAACCTTGTCAGGGATTAACATTGCTGATCAACCACAGTGCTTTCTTCCTCTGAAGAGCCTGAAGGGGCCCCAGGGGCCTCAGGAGCTTGCGTGCGGCCCTCAGGGGTCACCCCAGGTTAGAGACACCTTCCTGGGGAGTGATCCTATTTGCCCACCTGCTGCTCTGCCTTCCAGAGACTCGTCGCTGGCCCTGCTTTCCCACTGAGCCTCTGGTGTCCACTGTGGCCAAATGCCTCTTTCTAAGATGCAGCCCTGGCCCTGCGCCTCTACATACCCCTCGTGGCTGGAAAAGATGCCTCCGCCTTGGGGCCGCCTGACTCCGACATTTCCCCCTTCTGTCCTTCCCTCCTCTGTCCCCACGTGGTTCATGTCTTGCTTTCTCCTTGCCCTGCTTCCCTTCCTCTTCGCTCTGGGGGTGTAAACGCCTCTCAGCAGTCGTCTGGGCACATGTAATTAAGACGCTTAATCGAACTTCATGTAACACCACCATTGCAGAGCCAGGTCTGCCCCGCTTTTGGAATGTCTGCTACTTGAGTCCTTGGCTTCCGTCAGGACAGCTGGTCTCCTCTCCTCCCACGCTGCGGTTCTGTTCTCCTGTGTGTCCTTTTAGGCCAACCAGTCCTTGCTATGTGTCCTGGGACTACGACTTGCATAGAGGTCAGGACAGGGGCGCCCCCTGCTGGGTCGACACCGAATCTGCATCAACTCCCTTGTTTCTGTCCCCCAGCTGGAAGAGTGGAGGGTGGGGACCCTCCCCAAGATGGGGAGGGGGTGGGGCGGGGCACGGGGACCCCGCGGAAGCTAAGCTGGCAGAATCCCACTCCTGCAGGGGCCTGGAGGCGAGGGGCACATCCTAGGTTTTGAGCCATGGCGGGGGTGTTGACTCTGTGATGGCGGGTGGGACCCAGGGACTGGTCACAAGCCTGTACCAACCCCCTCTGCCGGGGTCCATTCGGTGAGCTTTGCAGTGACTGGGAGTCGGGTATGGACGCAGTCCTGTCTCATCCCAGCAGTGAGGCCGGCGGGGAGCGTGAATCCTGGGCAGACTCGTTGTCCTCCGACCCTGGGGCAGGGCCAGCACCAAGGGCGGCCTCAGTGCTGTCGCCTCACCTCCTCCCACCAGTACTGAGTCGACCCCTGTCCTTCGGGTGCTCAGAGGGGGAGGCAGCCCGGCCTGGGGCGGCCATGACGGGGGTAGAGCGGGTGTAAGAGCTGCTGGGCTGACTGCAGGCTGTGTCGGGTGTCTGAGGGGTGGTCTGCGGGCCTGTCCTGTCGTGTGCCGCGAGCCCCCGAGGTGCTCCTGCAGGCCCCATTGTGGCCCTCCTGCTGCAGCAGGTGTCTTGGGGACCTGTTAGCTGAAGAGCCTCTTATAGAAGCAGTCAGGGTGGAGAGCACAGACCCTTGTACCGGAACGTAAATACCAAGTGCTCAGGGAAAGTCTTAATTCGTCTTTCTGCAGTGGGCAGATAACAAGTGCTGTGCTGGAGATGCGGAGATATGGCCGTGGAGCCCTGTCCTTTGCCAAGTGCTCTCATAGTCCCTTTATCTCAGCTTACAATGGAGGCAGAGGGCAGAGGGAGGCGGGCTTTAAACCCTCAAGCTCGGCTGAGTTTTTATTTCATTTTAACCTGTGCAGGGAAATTGTCGAGTTCGGCGTGAAAAGAGAATCCACCCGATGATGTTTCCTCCTTCCTTGTGGGGGTCCCTGGTAACAGAGGGCACCCCGGGAAGAGGTCCGAGTCCTGGATGGGGTGAGGTCTGTCTCAGTAACTTGTGTCCCCTGCTGGCGCCTGCCCCCCAGGACTCCCCGGGCATCGCCCTTGGGTGTTGTCTCCCGCGTTCTGGCTGTGAGTCCCATTCCCGCCTGGAAGACCCAGGACGAGGCCCTGCCACTCTCCCGCCTCGTGTTTCCAAGACACCCGCACATCTGGACCATTTGGCCCTGCGCGAGGAAGGAGAGGGTCATAGTTTGGGGTCGGAAAGCCGGTGCCAAGGTTTGGGGATAAGCTGGCCCACCTGGGGCCTCGTCTGGGTAGGGCGGTGGGGGCTGGAGTTCGGGCAGGAGGGGCTTCCCCAGCACGCTGGGCCTCCGGCTTGAGGGCGCTGGGCGCAGGAAGGACCCTGCTGGGGAGGGCCAGGGAGGCCGGGCCTGTGGAGATGGGGTGAGCACACGCTCCGCGGGCGCTCTGGGTGTGGCTTCTCCCCCACCCCCATGGGGACCCAGGCGTCAGCTTCGCGGACTTGTCATTTCTGTGAGGAGTGACACATGCGTTTTAGGGTACAGATCCTGAGGCTTGGCCAGTACATACCCACGAGTCTCCCCCACGACCAGGGAAAGAGCAGCTCCATGAGCTCAGGCTGTCCCCCAAGGCACCCACAAGCTGCTCTCTGCAAACATGGATGAGTTTCCTCTTCTCAGGGCTTCCTATAGGTGTGATCACACAGTTCCTACGTTTTGTGTCTTACTGACTTCCTCAGAGGAGTTGGTTTAGGGATCTCCCAAATCTGTTGCCAGGATCAGTAGTTCATCCCTTTGCTTGCCAGGAGGTGCTCTACACTGGATGGACCACAGTTAGTGTTTTGCTTTACCGGGGGTGGAGGTTTTTATGTTTCCAGCTTTTGAGTCTTATGAAAAAAGGCGTTATGAACATGTGCATTAAATAAGACAATTGTCAACAAACAAACAAACAAAACAAACAAAAACACAAATGGCGAAATAAAATAAAGCATATTACTATCATTCCAGAATGTTCCCTCGGGCTTTCCTAAAAAATCTTCATATTGCCTTCCTTACTAACACACAATAACTAGTCTATTCATTTATATGACCTTGGATTAGTTTTTCTTGTTTTAAATTTTTTTATAAATGACATCATTTAATAGCCCCTCCTTGGTGTAAGGCATTTTAAAACTCTAATGAA
Organism: Cabassous unicinctus; assembly: GCA_029593785.1. Lineage (NCBI taxonomy): Eukaryota > Metazoa > Chordata > Mammalia > Cingulata > Chlamyphoridae > Cabassous > Cabassous unicinctus. The sequence goes on from JAQZBX010007146.1 coordinate 33,808, forward strand.
TGAATATTTTCAGATTCATCCACATTGTTGGGGTGAATCCATAGTCCCTGTTTAAAATTTTAATAATATTATTATGTATAAATACTTCATGGATGTTTATCCTTTTCTCTTGGTTGGACACCTGCACATTTACCAATTTTTATTTAGTGTGAAGAAAGCTGCTGTGAATATTATCCTACATAATATTGGATGATTATACTTAGTTCTCTTGTATACATAATGAAGACAGGACTCACAGGAGCTGTTTAATTTTATTAGAAACTACACGACACTTTATGAAATATTATAATATTTGCAGCCAAGCGTTTATAAAATGCATGAAAAGTTAGGTTAAACAAATCACCATCATTGTGTATTGCTAATGATGATATTCTGAGTTGTATAGTAATATATCATTGTATTTGGAATTACCTTTCCCTTGAGAATACATGAATTGAACCACATACTGAGCCATTAATCACTTCTTCATGAGTTTAAAAGGGCTTAATTTTCTACAAAATGCTCTCTGACCAATAAGGAATGAAATTAGAAATCAATAGAAGTTTTAAATTACAGCATGTATTTAAGCAATCTTTAAGTAAAAAAATATCACAATTGATGTTCAAAAATATTTTGAATTGAATGATGTGAAAATATAACACATAAAAATTGGTAGAATTTTAAAAAGCGGTGCATAGAGAGAAGTTTAAATTGTAAGTGCCTGTACTAGAAAAGGAGGAAAGTCTAAAGTCAATGACCATCATCTCTAACTGAAGAAACCAGGAAAATAAAGCAATCTCCCAGTAAGTAGAATCATATAAATAAATGATAAAGAAAAGGAAAAAGTAAGAAATGTAAAATGTTTTATTTTCTTTGAAAGATCTACCAGATTAAGTTCCAATTAGATATATCAGGAATTAAAGAGAATGAAGATGAATATGAAACTCAGTAATGAAATAGTAGGTGACTGAAAGATAGGCTTCATCTATGGAAATAAATGAAAATTAAAAATTAAAAAATTGGTTGCAAATGATAAAATTTGATTTCAGTGAAATTAGAATTTTAGAAAATTGTCCTCCACATAACCTTAGGACCTACCAGTAATGAAAGACTTCTTTGCTAGAATGGTAGGTGAAATAAATGAATGTGTTTCACATTTTTATTTTGGAAGAAATATTTCATATTTGAAAGTTCACCAAATATGTAAATCAATATTTTCTTGATGAACAATATACAGTGTTACAAAATCATGCAAGGATGTGAAAAAATTCAATGTTATTAATTCAATAAATTTAAATTTACCATATTACAAAAGTTCTTTTTATATTTTCAGATTATAAACTGCAATTATTCTTTATAAGTAACCACTTGTTGATTTTTTGATAGAATTTCAATATTATGAAGAAGTTTTAATGATTATCTAAAAGTGATAATCAAATACTCCTTCCATTTTTTGGCAATATGTCTGTGTGAGGCTCTCTTTTCTCTAAAGATTGAATAAATACACAGGTAGAAAATTCCAGCTCTTTCTTAACATGCTAGATGTAAAGAGATTTTCAAAAGTCCAAAACAATGTCTCATTATGCCCTGGTTTTAGAAATGAACAACTTTTGAAAAAAATGTGTTAATATATTAATGTATACATTATTAATTAGGTTTAATAAATTAAATATATATTTAAACTTCTATCCCTTTTAATTTCTAATATGGGAAATATATATGTATATATTTGAATATATGTCACTTAATGGAAGTTTCCATGTGTCTTCATTATTATTAAGAGTATAAAGAGTCACAAAAATCAGCAAAAAAATTGAGAAGTGATGATATATAAATTCCATTAAGTTGTGTTTTCAAAAGTTCAGGAAACCTCAGGTAACATATTTTTGGCATATATTTTGCCCACCAGAATCATCTTTTGAATTCTCTATTTTCATGGTAATAAAGACACTGTGGCTTTATTATATGCCTGTTGATCATTATTTATTTCTTAGATGCTGGTCTATCATCCTGGGACAGTGTTCAGGCTTTCTTTCACAGAGTCAGATGTGATCCACCAATATTTCTGTGATACACCTCAGATTTTTCTGATATCATCTTCAAATATTAGGTTTTCTGAAGCTTGGTCCTGGATATGAGTGCTTGCCTTGTCTTAGTATATTCTGCCTTTTTGTTTATGTCACATATTTATACATTTCCAAAGGTGCTTAGGATGAGTTCTGTGGAAGCCAGTATCAAAGCCTAGGACAAATTCTTATCCACATCTACCACAGAGTCATCAACTCTCATTTTGTTTGTAACTGCTGGGGTGACTGCTGTCTTAAGTCCCATTGCAAATAAAGCTTCACCTAAAACTCTTCTCACACTGTGTTTTACTCCCTGGTGCTGCATTCATAAACCCTGCCATCTAAGACTGGAGAGAGAGCTTAACATTATCCTAGGCAGAATTTTCAACAGATGTGTTTAGTTCCCAAGCAGAGAATTTACAGATTAAAAAATTCTTAAAAATGAATTCCAAAGAAGTTTAAATTATACTTAACATTTTTTCACAAAATTATCTAGTTTAACTATTTTGTTTGTTTGTATATTATTTGTGTTGGCTACATGTAAGCTAGTGAATTTTATAAACCTGTGTGGAAGTTTTTCATACCCAATACCACATTTGTTAAAATCAGGTATTTGTGTTAATGTAAATTCCATGTTGTAATATATCTTTTTAATATTTGGGATAATTTTAAACTAAAAATAAACAATGCAATCATATGGAAAATACCATGTCTTTATAGGAATAACTTGACAGGTGCCTATACCTTTGAGAGAACTTCAAGTTACTGGATACTGCCATCCTGGAAGAAAATATTGAGTGCTTTGTGTTAGAGAAATCTATGGTTTAAGTTTTTTTCTTGCATTCACTCTTGTACAGCAGTAGTAGCTACATAATAAAATAATAGAAGTGAGACACAATCATGCAATGAGAAGTAATTAAAGTAGGAAAATAAGAAGAGATGCTTCCCTGCTCACCCTTCAACTTGGTTATTATTGGGAAGCTTTTGTTCTCTTCCTGAGTTCTTGATGAAAAGATGCTTGTTAAGCTCAATTCATTTAAGCTTTCTCCATGATAAAGTACAAGGAATCAGTAGAGAGGGGTGAGATGTAGTAATATGTGATTTTGATGTCAGTACACCACATTGTTTTACCATTTGAAACACTTTTCCCACAAATAAGATTTTCAAACATATCCTCTCAAGATGGAAAGGGTTTTGTCATTTTTTCCCAAAGTTTGAGCCAGCATTTGCAGCTAAAATAAATTAACCTTTTAATATCTTGTAATTCAATAAGTATAAGGCTGACTTTCTACTTTAAAATCCATATCTAGAGAATGTTCTGCCTTAATGAAATTATCCTTACTCAATCCTTTATCTGCAGTAGTTACAATGGACCTTACAGGCTTATTATGTCTCAGCACCTTTTACTCAATATAGAAGCAAGTATTTCATTAAGACAAGTCTTACATTTTCCAAAAATAATAATCCTAGTAAAAGTCTGATTTTTAACATTCTTCCAATTTCAAAATTACAACCGTATATTATATTTTGTTTTCAATATTGCAATAATTGAGAATTCCATAATGCAGTTTTGAAATTGTTTTTTTCCTACCTAGGTCATCTACACAGCTGTTTCCTAAGCGAAGACATCACTGCCAACTTTACAGGCAAGTGCCACTCTTATGAAGCCAGGAATTACATTTCAGGACCTTCCCTGAATTTTCTTTCTATAGTATGATATTGAGTTTTATAGATTTTTAATATTTGGCACTGATATTTCTGAGTATGCATCTTATTTATTTTGTTGGAATGAAGTAGGCAATTCGTCTTGAAATTTAAGTTTTTTAATCGAGAATTTTTTCTAGATATAGAAAATAAATTAATCATTAATTTCATTTCTATCTCAGATTAGAGAGATTATATGTTTCATTCATATACACAGTACTTTTGTATTTTAATTCCATATTATAATAAATGTTCTTCAAATATGTTTTCAAATGCTTGAAATTATGTATATATATGTAATTTGCATTGGTAGCATTAGCAGTCTAACTATATTTAACCTGAGATTTCTTTTTCTCATAGCAAAACATCCTTCTTCACTTTAAGTATATTTACAAGATGTCTTAAATGTTTCACTGTCTCATTAATTGCCTGATTATATTTGCATCATTTAAAATTGTTTACATTCTCTTATTTTCAAATTCAGGATTTCTTTTAATACTGAGCAGTCATTAGGCACCCTAGGTACCTGTTCAAAATTGTGAATGAGTATTTGAAAGCTATTAGTATTTTTGTACTGGGGAGCTACCTGGCTGATGTGTAGGTGTAGAATTGTCAAGAATTTTTAAAGGGCCCTTCATTGCCACTTGGCAGGACCTATTCAGATCTGGCTTAATCCACAAAAGCTGTCCTGGTTTCCCGTAACAATATACTCAATTTCTTCTTCAAGAGAGAAGCAACTTCAGACAGATATTTTCAGCCCTGCACATGGCTGCTGAGTTCTCCTTGTGTTAAATGATAAAGCTAAAAGTTAAGGTTTCTTTAATGAAAGTATAAGTAAATGTATTAGGTTTCTGAATTACATTTTCTTTCCCTCACCCATAGGCTCCTTATTTCTGTTGTTCAAATCGTCCAAGCTCAAACTCTCTTTCTGCTTCCATGTATAATACCATGTAAGTCTTCCTCTCCCATTCAGTTGATGCCAGTTTTTATATATTTTCTCCAAAATGTATTAAGATCAGTTCATGAGTATGTTTACATTGTCTTCACCATGGATGTTCACAACTTTTTAAAGTTTTCTTCACTATTATTTCTTTTGTATCTTTTCAGGATAAGAGGTAAAAGCATTTATCTTGGACTAAAAGACTATTGAAGATTTTAAGGAAATATACTAAATGAACATGCTTACATTACATACCAAAAACAAGATTTTTAGTGGTTACAGAAAAGAAGATGGGTGGAACATGTTTAGATGTCAGTTATTTCATCCTCAGAACAATGCTGGTCATGGTGCTGAGAATTCCACAACATTTACACTTGTCACAAAAAAGGCTTTATTTTCCCACTTATTCCTACATTAACATGTTACAGGCATCAGTTCAGGTTTGGTTGATATCAGTTTCCCAGGTTAGAAATATAATGTTCACCCATTCTTCCAGAAATTAGGAAATGTAGAGTTTAAATTTATTACAGCAGGAAGCACAAAATCCATTGGTGAACTAGTGGCTACAAAGAACTCAATCATGAGCCATTACGAAGATAGAACCCTGTTCCATATGTATTGCACTGATGCACAGTAATTCTACGTAGCACACAGTATGAAACTATAATCTTGGAAATGTTAATAAATGAAGTGATTCAACTTTTTTAAGGATTAAATAGAATATGTAGCAGTAACCTTATTCCCTTTCCATATATATAATCACCTTTCTGCCTTTAAATGCTGAATTCATTTATGATCCCTAATCTCAGTAGTGAACAAAAACAAAAATTATATTCTTGTTAAAAATGCATGCTCATATGTACCACACTAATGAAAGAAGTTGTTGATATGGGTAAAAGTGGGAGGTGTGGGGAGTGGGGCATATGGGAATCCCTTATATTTTTTATGTAGCATTTTATGTAATCTAAGTATCTTTTAAAAAATAAAAAATATATATATTTTCAAAAATTGATGTCCATTGTGCATTGGCTATGTAAGTATTTTTAATAGAGTATTCTAAGGTCATTTTTATTACCTTGATATTTTAGTCTTCCTGCATTTAAGAGTTTAGTGGTCCAGTACCCAATTGACATAAATCTTGACCTTGTATCTGGCAAAGGCAAGATTAATGAAAAAGGAAGGGAAGAGTGTGGATTTAAGAGTTGGATTAAGCTTGTCATAGAATGTTTTCTGTTTTACATGTGGGTTGGCATTCCTCCACCGATTTGTACTCCAAAGTGAAGAGCTTTGCTGAATACACTATTGACATGAATCCTCAGTAAGACATAGATCTGCACTGATAAGTGGAGGATCAAGCAAGTATAACATAGACTTAGCTAAAATATGAAATGGCACATTTTTTCTAAACTGGCAGTATAATTTGTGCTCACATCTCCAATTTTTGAGGGTTTTCCTTCCTCACCTTTTTCATCAATGCTTTATATTGTCAGATATTTAAAATGTTTCTAATATATAGATTGTATGTATGTGTGCATATATATATAGACATATGTCATTGTGATTTTAAATTTAATGTACTTTAATTTGAAAATCCTCCCATGAAATTCTGTCATGAAGGATACGGTCATCCTGGTTTGTATTCTACACTCTCAATTTTATCAATCTTTTACATTGTGATTTATGTTTTGCATTTTGTATAAGAAAAGTTTTTCTATCCTCATGAGAAAATTCTGCTTAATTAGGATCTAAAATTATTACAATTTTGACTTTCATGTTTTCTCCTTTAATCAAATCATTTATGTATGTTGATAGAGTGAAATTTAATTTTTTCTAATATGATTATCCAATTCTCCAAGCACTACTTACTGAAAAGTAATATTGTCTTTGTACTACCTCACCCTGCTTCTGTTTTATATAAGTGTTTCTATAACAGCAAGTCTGAGGCTGTATCCTTTTTCATGTTGCATTAATCTATTTATGCATTCTAATGGCATAAATTTCAATGAATTTAACATAAATTGTTTTTGTGAATTGATAATTAAAATTGAAAAAAATTGTATTTTCTCGGGAACTGAAAATCTTCAGTGGAAGCATAACAAAATGGTTGTGATTAGGGTGTGAATTTTTTAATTAGATATATTTCTTGAAAAGAGTGCATAAGATGTGGAGAAAAAAAACTTGGCAGAATGTAATATATAGAATTACTTTTTTGGATAAAATTAAGATTTTATTAGGAATGAATACCAAGAGATATATTTGATGTTAGATATTATGTATCCACTAGAGTTGAATTAAAATTATATTTTTCATGAGTTTTGGAACTGAAGGAAACTTGTGCTTTTGTTGGAACAAAAATTTTTCAAGTTAAAATTAATATATGTGAGAAATCATGCCCATGTTTTATTCAATTTTTTCACTGTAAAGTCAAGGAATAAATATAAATCAATGGATATTTGATCACATTGTTGAAGAAAGTTGTATACTCTAAATTTAATCTATATTCTAGATAAATATTGTTTAAAAAAAGGAAAAATATGCTATTCTCCAAATCACATTTAGACTCTAACCTATAATTATAAAAATTATTATAATGTAAACACCCCAGAATCCTGGAAGTTTCCCAGCTCCTCTCTCTTTTCATAACTTTTTCTTCCATCTTACAGATAACAACTTTCCTGACTGAAAATGCAGGGTCATGGCATGGGTGTCCAAATTTAATACATAAAGACTAGTTAGGACAATTATTCAAGATATTAGTTGTCTGTTATTAGATAACTTTCTCTGTGGTGTCTTTATTGTCATTTTTCATTAAGTAGTTTGTATTGACACTATATTGACACATTATACAAACTATCCAGACTGTACAATCAATAGCTTTGATTATAATCACAGTGTTATAAATTCATCACCACAAAATATTTCAGAACATATTCATTACACTAAAAATAAATAAATCATACTCTTTTACCCCCCCATTATTGACATTGGAGTCATAACTTCATCATAATTGATGAACGAATATTAAAATATTACTTTAAACTACAGTCCATAGTTTGCATTAGTTGTATTTTTCCTTTATACCACCCTACTCTTGTAATAGTGATGTACAATTGTTCTACTTCATGGAAGAGAATTTTTTATATTTGTACTTTTATTCAGAATCATCATCCATAACAATGTTCTCTGTGTTATACAGTCTTATATTTGTTTGTTAATTAGAAAAGATATAGATTTACAGAAAAGTCAGGAAAAAAATACAACATTCCCAAATACAGCAGTATTGTTGACAATTTGTACCAGTGTGACAATTTATTACAATTGAGGAAAGAATGTTAAAATATTGTAGGCCTTTCATTGAAGTTGATGAAAATTTATTATGATATTACTGCTAAGTATAGACCATAAGTTCCATTAGTTGAAATTTTACCATGTATTTCCTTATTTTTAACACCTTGTACTAGAGACATAGATTCTTTCATGTTTCATGGAAGAACATTCTTGTATTGTATTATTAACCACATTTCTTATTTACTACCCAGTTATTATATTATACCATCTCAATTTTATACCATAGCTTTCATTTTATTGAAAATTACAACCCTTGACTACTTATTTCAGCCATTATCACATCTATATACCAATGGTATTAATTATACTCACTATAAAGTGTTACCGTCATCCCTATCCATTTCCCAACATTTACAATCAACCTTTTAAAAAATTCTTCAGATATAAGCATCAGCTACCCCTTCTAAACCCTTATTCAAACTCCTAGTAACATATACTCTAAGTTTTAACAATGAGTTTACTTATTATATTTTGTTCATATTATCAAGACCATATAATATTTCTCCTTTTGTGTCTGGCTTGTTTTACTCAGCATAATGCCCTCAAGGTTCATCCATGCTGTTATATGCATTCCTATGTCATTCTTCTTGTAGCTGAATAGTATTCCATCACATGTATGTACTCCATTTTGTTTATCCATTTATTGGTTGATAGACACTTGGTGGTTTCCATCTTTTTGCAATTGTGAATAATGCTGCTATAAACATCAGTGTGTATATGTCAGTTTGCTCCCTAGTACCAGGGTTGCCAGATCATATGGCATTTTTTTATATAGCTCCTTGAGAAAATGCCAAACTAACTTCCACAGAGGCTATACCATTGTACATTTTCAGCAAGAGTAGAGGAGTGTTCCTATTCCTCCAATTCCTCTAGCACTTCTAATTCTCTGGGGTTTTTTTCTTGTGTTTTTTTTTTTAAAATAGTGGTCTTTCTATAAGGCAGAGTATCTTAACCGTAGGTCCATGGGGGCTCAGGGGGTCCATAAGCTTGAATTGAAAATTCCAAAAATAAAACATTATTCTTGTGGGACATGTTGGTGTGGGTGGAATATATTTATTAAATAATGCACATTATAGTGTGGACTTAGTAAGGGGTTCCTGGTTCTCACCTGACTGGCAAAGGGGTCTGTGGAACAGAAAAGGTAAAGAGCCCCTGCTATAAAGTATAAAATGATATATCATTGTAGTTTTGATTTGCATTTTCCTAAGAGCTTGTGATGTTGAAATCCTTTTCTTTTGCTTTCTAGCCATTTGTATACCCTGTTTGGAAAATGTCTATTCAAGCATTTTGCCCATTTTTAAATTGTGTTGCTTGTCCCTTTATTGTTAAGTTGTATGGCTTCTTTATATATCAGGTAAATCAAATCCTTATGAGACATGTGATTTCCAAATATTTTCTCCCATTGTCTAGGCTGATTTTTCTCCTTCTTAACAAAGTCAACTGAAGCACAAAAGTATTTAATTTTAAGGAGGTCCTATTTATCTTTTATTTTTTCTTTCAATGCTATTACTTTGGGTAGAAAGTTAAGAAGCTAACTAAAACCACAAGATCTTGAAGAGGTTTTCTTACATTTTCTTCCTGGAGTTTTAAGGTTTTAGCTTTTATATTTATACCTTTGATCTATTTTAAGTTAATCTTCATATATGGTGTGAGATAGTGGTCCTCTTTCTTTCTTTGTATATGGATATCCTGTTCTCCTGGAACTATATGTTGAATAATGTGTTCTGGCCCAGCTGCGTGGACTTGCCAGCTTTGTAAAGTGATCCAAAGTGTAAGGTGATCAAAAATTAATTGTCAAAAATCAATTGACCGTAGATGTGAGGATCTATTTCTGAACTCTCAATTTGATTCCATTGGTCAATATGTCTATCTTTATGCCAGTACCATGCTTTTTTTCCTGCTGTAACTTTGTAATATGCTTTAAAGTTCATTGGTGTGAGTCCTTCAACTTCATTCTTCCTCCCAAGATGTTTTTGACTATTTACTGCCCCTTCCTTTTCCAGATAAATTTGACAATGATGTCTTCCATTTCTGGGGAAAAAAAAGCTATGAGACTGTATATGTAACAATGAAAAAATTTTAAACCATCTTTTAGGTGGTAGCAATGCTTTCAGATACTTTTTTTAAAATCATTTTTTATTTGGTTCCTGATGACTTCAGGAAGCCCAATTCTTTTCATATAATTCCAAAATCATGAACTACTCCAAATGCATATCTACTGTAGTATAAATTTTTAAAGAGATTTTCCTTTAGCTAAATGATTGCCTCTACTTAATTGTTTTAACTCAGCTTGCTGGGTCATGATGAGGCCAGGAGCTTGTTGACTTTCAATTGCTTCTACTGTAGTGGTTACTTCATAGCCTGATTTATATTTATCTGTTTCTGTTTTAAGATGAGGGCCTTCTACAAATAAGATAAAGTCCATGTTAATAAAGGTTTTTTTGTTTATTTTTTTGGTTATAAGTCAGGACCTAGAGATGATAACTCAGAACCTCACAATATTGAGGCACACCTCCTTCATGCAAGAATGACAGAGTTCTGGGTTTAAAGTAGTACAGTGGAGGATTTGGATATATGAAGGAGAAATCAATTGGATTTCATAAAAGGTCAGCATACTGGATGACACATGCTGGGATTTTCTTAAGATTAGATACTAGCAAACAGTGTGTTGCTCTTTTAACCACAGAGTGCCCTTGGGCCAAATCAGCTGACACCTCCCCTAATTTGGCAGCAGAAGCTATTACCTTTAGCCAGCTGGGAATGCTATAGTCACCACATCCAGGCATGGACAGGACTATGCTACTGGTCTCTGCTGACTCCCATGTCTCTCCATGAGGACTCTTAAAGTTTGATTTTGTTTTTCATAAACACACTGCAAGTTTAACTGTAACAGGGTATAAGCTTAAATTTGAAGGTTGGTACAGACTGTATTAACTACATCTGAAGCTGTTTAAATGGTCTTGTTGGCAAGGTATATGATCCTGTGTTACATTTTCAGTTTTAGTAGGATTGTGAAATTGACATATAGAGCAAGGTTTATATACTAGCTTTGTTTCTCATTTAAAGTTGTTTTTTTGCTGAAGACATAAAAATGATATGTAGCCAGTCCTTCCTGAGAAACAGCCGAGTAATACAATTTAACTGATCTGGAAACTTTGTTGTTTATGTGGCATCCAGCATTTTAAAAAAATAACCTGAATTATATCCCATAATATTACACTGTTGTCTAAGATCATGGAGATCAGTACTAGGCTATATAATGGAGAGTAAGACTTTGACAACTCTCTAAGAACTTCATATAAGTTATGAAATATTTCTATAAATAACTTTTTATCCACACAAATTTAACCAAGAGAAGTTTAGAAAATTTCCTTTAATTTGACACCACATTCCATGCAACTCCCAACATATCAAATAAACATAACTACTTTTTTCTTTTTAAATTTATTTTAATAAATAAAGAATATTACTCATACATAAACATACATAAGCATTAAGTATAGAGTAACAGTTCTGAATTTCCAAAGCAAACATACATAACACCATTCAGGACTCTCATCGTTCACCCTACCACCAATACCTTACATTGTTGTGAAACATTTTTACCTAATGACTAAAAAGCATCATGAAAGTATTACTACTAACCAAAGTATCTTCCATTTTGTGTATTTTCCCCCAACCCACCACATTATTATTATTTATATCATTTATACATGAACATACATAAACAATAAGTTTGTAGTAAAAGTTGTGAACTTACAAAGCAAACATACATAATATCATACAGAGGTCCCATACATCAACCCACCACTAACACCTTGCGTTGTCATGTGAGACATTTGTTAGAAATTATGAAAGAATGTTGTCAAAATCTGACTATTAACTATAGCCTATATCTTATCTTTTGTGTATTTTTCCCCCAACCCACCATATTATTTTTTTTAAATATTTTTATTACAGAAGTTGTGAACTTACAAAAGAATCATGCACATGTGCAGAATTCCCATACAAAACCCCTCTATCAACATACCACCCTGTGGTGGAATATTTGTTACAGATTATGAGATATATCATCAGACTATTACCAGTAACTTCTGTCCACAGCATACATTTGGCTCACTTTTTCCATACTCCCCCAGTATCAACACAGTACATCTTTGCCATAGATGCATGAATATTACAAACTTGCTGTTAACCACAGTCCATAGGTCACTCCAATTGTATTTTCCCCATGTTTCTCCACATTCCCACCACCCTGCAACATCTTTTCTAGTTCACAAAGGACACTCTTGCATCTATATCATCAACCACAATCCCTGAATTCCTGTAATTCCTGTGAATTACACAGGAAACCACCTCAGGGTTTCCTGTGTAATTCAGTCCCTAGATTATTCTCTAGCTTTCTTTCAATTGACATTAATATCCTTAGACTACATTTTCCAGCCACAATCCCATTTAAAACCCAGCTATTAGTCACTATAATGTGTTACCATCAACTCTATACATTTCCACACTTTTACAGTAAAATTCATTAAAACTTCTACATACATTAAGCATCAGTAGTCCATTTCATTCCTCCTCTTATTTCCTTTAATAATCCACCAACTACCACCAGGTCTTTATGATGTTTTTCTAAATTTTCTTACAGAAACTTTACAGTTCTTGCTTTTTTATTTTACTTTTATTTTATTTATTTATTCCCCACCCCCGTTGTTTTCGCACTCTCTGTCTGCTCTCTGTGTCCATTCACTGTGTGCTCTCTGTGTCTGCTTGTCTTCTCTTCTCATCTTCTCTTTAGGAGGCACCAGGAACCGATCCTGGGACCTCCAATGTGAGCGAGAGGCACCCATTTACTTGAGTCCCCTCAGCTACCTGGTTTGTTGTGTCCCTCATTGTCTCTCCTCTTTGTCTCTTTTTTGTTGTGCCAGCTCTCCATGCAGGCCAGTTCTCCGTGTGGGCCAGCTCGCTGCACAGGCCAACTTGCCTTTACCATGAGGCCCTGGAAATGAACCTGGGACCTCCCATATGATAGATCGGAGCCCAATCATTTGAGCCACATCTGCTTCCCAGTTCTTGTTTTCATATTTAGGTTTTTTGGTTCATTTTGAGTTAAATTTTGTATAAGGTGTGAGATAGGGGTCCTCTTTCTTTCTTTTGGCTCTAATATCCAGTTCTCTCAGCACCATTTGTTGAATGGACGGTCCTGCCTAAAGTGGGTGGGTTTGAGAGGCTTGTCAAAAATCACTTAACCATGGATGTGAGAGTCTGTTTCTGAACCATCAATTCTGTTCCATTGGTCTATGTGTCTCTCTTTATGCCAGCACCATGCTGTTTTTACTACTGTAGCTAGGTAATTTGATTTAAAGTTTGGAAGTGAGAGTCCTCCAACTTTGCCTTTCCTTTTTATGATGTTTCTAACTATTTGAAACCCCTTACCTTTCCAAATAAATGTGATAATTGTGATTCCCATTTATTAAAAAATTTCTGGTGAAATTTTTATCAGGATTGCATTATATCTGTATATCAATTTGTAGAATTAACATCTTAATGATATTTAGTCTTCCAATCCATGAGCATGGAAAGTTATTGAAATTATTTAGGTCTTTTTAAAATTTCTTTTAACAAGGCATTGTAGTTTTCTGAAAACAAGTGCTTTACATCTTGCTTAAGTTTATTCTTACATATTTGATTATTTTAATTGGTATTATAAATGGGATTTTTTTCCTTACTTCCTCCTCATATTTCACATTGCTAGTGTATTTTAAAGTCTATTTCATCTGATTTAAGTATAGCTACTGTGGATTTTTTGTTGTTGTTGTTGTTTACTGCATTCATGGAATATCTTTTTCCAGGCTTTCACTTTCATTGTATTGGCATCCTTGGGTTTAAGGTGTTTCTTGCAGACAGCATATAGATTGCTCACATTTTCTTATCCATTCTGTCAGTCTGTGTTTTTGATTGGTGAGTTTAATCCATTACCACTCACTGTTATTACTGTAAAGGCAGTTCTTATTTCTCCCATTTTCCCATTTGTATTTTATCTGCCATATTTTATTTTCACCACAAATTTGAGATATTTTATACTAATATAATCTTCATTTCTAGATTCTCTTCCAATCCTTTATCTCCTGTCTTTTATTTTTAGGCTGTAGCACACCCTTTACTATTTCCTGCAAGGCCTGTCACTTTGTTATAAAGTCTTTCAGTTTCTCTTTATCTATGTATATTCTAAACTTGCCTTCATTTTTGAAAGACAATTTTGCCAGATATAAGACTTTTGGCTGGAAGTTTTTCACTTGCAGTATCTTAAATATATCATACCACTGTTTTCTTGTCCCCATAGCTTCTGATGAGAAATCAGCTCTTAATCTTATTGGGTATCCCGTATATGCTATGCTTTTCTCTTGCTTCTCTCAGAATTCTCTGTCTTTTGCATTTGACATTCTGATTAGTATGTGTCTCAGAGTTGGTCTATTTGGATTTATTCATATGGGTGTATGTTGTGCTTCTTGGACATGGATTATCTATGTCCTTCAATAGGGTTGGGCACTTTTCTACCACTATTTCTTCAAATATTCCTTCTGCCACTTTTCCCTTCTCTTCTCCTTCTGGGACACCCATGACACATATGTTTGTATGTCTCTTGCTGTCGTTTACTTCCCTGAGTCCTTGTTCAATTTTTTCAATTCTTTTTTTCATCTGTTCTCTTTTTATGTTCCCTTTCAGAGGTCATTTCTTCAAGCTCACCAATTCTTTCTTCTGCCTCCTCAAATCTGGTATTATGTGACTCCAGTGTATTTTTAATTTAATTTATTTTGCCTTTCGTTCCATAAGACCTACTATTTTTTATTTATGCTTTCAAATTCTTGTTTGTGCTCACCGTATATTCTTAATATCCTTAATCTCTTCAGCCATCTCATTGAATTAATTAAGAATATTTGTTTGAGCATTTATGATTAGTTTTCTCATCTCCTTTATATCATTTGGAGGCTTATCTTGTTCCTTTAACTGGCTATATCTTCCTGTTTCTTGGTATGATCTGTAACTTTTTTTGGTGTCTTGGCATCTGACTTACTAGGGCTCTCTTGCTCTTTCTCCCTTGCTTGTTGTGCAGTAGGAGCTGTGGATGCAGTTGGCGTTGTAAGCTGTGGTGGGTAAAGCTGCCCACAATGCCCTAGGGACCAATGAAGCTTCTTCCACCTTTCTCCTTTTAATAGGGACAAAGTCACAGCTGTGTGTAATAATCAAAATCATGCAAGCCTAGACTGCAGCTTTCTGGAGAGTTTGATGAAGGCATGCCCTTCATCCCCTACCTGGGGCAGGGGTGGAGCTGCAGGTGTGGGCAGTAATCTATGCCATGTACATCCAAAATGAGCACAGGTGACCCAGTAGACTTCAGTCTATTCTGTCTATGCCAGCTGAAGGTACTTGCAATTATGCTGAGAGGCTTGTGCAGTTCCTGCCAGCTTCCTCTCTGTCAGAGATGTGGTTGAAGCCTAGCCATGCTGCAATCTGATCTGGGTGGAAAGAAACTTGTCCCTATCATCACTGTTATTTTCAATCATCCTGCCTTCCCCTCATGCTGGGTGTGGAGTCAAAATGGTGGCTACCAGCCTTTTCTGACATGTATAGGTTCAAACTTCAGCTGTTCTTAGGGTTATACTTTAGCAGGCAAGTGTACTAATCAGTAGCTGAAGTTGATGCCCATCCATCTCCTCACATGTTTTAGGGAAATGGAACTTCCAAATCCAGCCACAGAATAGCCCCTGAGGCAGCTTGTACCACCAGAGTAGGATGATTACTAGTATTCCTGGTATGGCATGTAGTTTCCTAGAAATGCTGACACAGGTTCTCCCCCCAACCCCACCCCAGTTTCCTCCTTGCTGTGCCAGAAGTAGGGCTCGGGCTTAGGCTAGAGCTGTAATCAGATCTGGATGGAAAGAAACCAGTCCCTACAAGTGCTGTGATTTTCAGTCCATCCAGCTGTTCCAAATGCTGGAAGCAGAGTTAACATGGAGGCTGCAGGCCACTTTCTGTCTTGGACAGGCTCAAACTTTAGCTGTTCTTAGGATTACACTTTACCCAGCTGAATTTACTAATCAGTAGATGAAGTTGGTGCACAAGTGTCTCTTCCTCCCCCATTTATGGGAAGTAGAGCTTTCAATTCCACCCATGGAATAGCTCCTGAGGCAGCTTGTGCTGCCAGTGGAGGATGGGCACTGGCCTCTGCAGTGTGGAGTGCTCTCCTTACAAATCTTCTCTGCAGATGGGCAGTGCCCTACTTCCATTCTTTCAAGGATGTTGAAGGATGATGTTCTGGTCTCCTGGAACCCCCAATCAGGTGCTTTAGATAGCTCTGTGTGATTACTAACTGCCCTGTAGCAGGAGCTGACCCTAGGAGCTCCTTACTCTGTTGCCATCTTGCTCTTTGTCCCATTTCAAATAAATTTTATCATTGGATTTTCCATTTCTGCAAAAAAGGCTGGTAGAATTTTTATTGGGATTGTGTTGAACCTGTAAATCAATTTGCATAAAGCTGACATCTTAATGATGTTTATTCTTCCAATCCATAAACATGGATTGCCCTTGCATTTATTTAAGTCTTCTCTGTTGTTTTTTTTTTTTAGCAATGTTTTTGAATCTTCTTTATAAATGTCCTTTATGTCCTTGGTAAAGTTTATTCCTAAATATCTGATTCTTTTATTCACTATTTTAAATGGATTTTTTCCTGATTTCCTCCTCAGATTGCTCATCAGCACATTACATAAATGCCACTTATTATTACAATTAATCTTGTACCCCATCACTTTGCTGAATATGTTGATTAGTTCAAATAGCTTTGTCATGTAGTTTTCAGGGTTTTCTAGATATAGGCTCATATCATCAGCAGATAGCAAAAGTCTTATTTCTTTCTTTCCTATTTGGGTTTTTTTATTTCTTTATCTAGTCTAATAAGTTCTGCCTAGAACTTCTAGCACAATATTGAATAACAGTCATGACAGTGGCATCCTTATCTTGTTCCTGATCTCAGTGGGAAAGCTTTTATTCTTTCACATTTGAGGACAATGCTAGGTGTAGATTTTGCATGTATAAACTTTACCATATTGAGAAAGTTTCCTTCTATACCTATCTTTAAAAGTGTCTGTATCAAGGAAGGATGCTGCAGTTTTGTCAAATGCATTTTCTGTGTCAATGGAGAGTATCATGTGATTTTTCTTCTTCAATTTATTAATGTGGCTTATTAAACTAATTGACTGTCATATTTGTTGCTGTCTTCACATCTTTTCCCACTGATTTGGCACTGCTACATATGTACCTTTTGTTGAAGTGGTTATGGGATATGTTTGTTGGCCAGCAAAAATGCACCTTTCCCTCAATTGAAAATGAACACATCTATTCCTTTACTGAGTCAACAGCTATTTACTAAGCCTGAATATGTGTGAGGTAATGTGCTAATTATTGCAGGTATGTCCCTAGAAAAGGAAAAAATCTCTTTTGTAGGAATTTACATTCTACTTGGAAAGATAGACAAATCTTTCTCTCTCTCTCTCTCTCTCTCTCTCTCT
>JAQZBX010007147.1:0-45094 GCA_029593785.1 Cabassous unicinctus
AAGAAAGAAAGAAAGAAAGAAAGGAAGAAAGAAAGAAAGAAAGAAATCAAGCAAGCAAGAAAGAAAGAAAGAAAGAAAGAAACTAACTTCCCTAAAAGTGAAAATGCTAACATCATACTGAATGGTGAAATACTAAAAGTTTTCTCTCTAAATCAGGAACAAGACAAGTATGCCTACTCTCAGCACTGTTATTCAACATTGTATTAGAAGTCTAGCCAGAGCAATTGGGCAAGCAAAGAAATAAAAGACGTCCAAATCGGAAAGGAAGAGATAAAATTTCCCTATTTGCAGATGATATGATCCTCCATATAGAAAATCCTGAAAAATCCACAACAAAGCTATAGATCTAATAAACAAATTCGGTAAAGTGGTGGTGTGCAAGGTCAACACACAAAAATAGTGACTGTAAACACTAGTTATGTACAATCTGAAGAGGAAATCAAGAAAAAATTCTACCTACAATAGGGAATAAAAGAATCAATTGTTTGGAAATAAATTTTAAAAAAGAATGTAAAGGACTTATACACAGCAAACTACAAAACATTCCTAAAAGAAATCAAAGAAGACCTAATTAAATGGAAGGATATTCTGTGGTCATGGATTGGAAGACTAAATATTGCTAATATGTCATTTTTACTCAAAGTGATTTGCAAATTCAACACAAACCCAGTCAAAATTCCAACAGCCTTCTTTGAAGAAATTAAAAAGCCAATCATCAAATTTATATGGAAGGGAAAGGGGTCCTGAATGCCAAACCCATCTTAAGAAAGAAAAACAAAGTTAGAAGGCATAAACTTCCTCATTTTGAGACTTATTACAAAGCCACAATAGTCAAAACAGTGTGATACTGGCACAAGGCCAGATATATACAATAAGGCAATCAAATTCAGAGTTTAGAAATAAGCCCTCATATCAATGGCCAATTAATTTTGGCAAGGGTGTTAAGTCCACTCAATGGGAAAAGAAATCCAACAACTCAAAACCAAAATTAAGACAAACAATCAAATTAAAAAGTGGGCAAAAGGCTTGACTAGTCATTTTTCCAAAGAGGATATGCTAATAGCCAATAAGCACAGGAAAATTTGCTTGAATTCATTGGCCACTAAGGAAATGCAAATCAAAACCACAATGAGATACCGTTTCACACTTACTAAAATTGGCTGCTGTGTGAAAAAATGGAAATTTTTCACACAGGATGTAGAGAAATGGGAATATTCGTTCAGTGTTGGTGGGAATGTTAAATGGCACAGCTGCTATGAAAAACAAATTGGCTGTTCCTCGGAAAGTTAAGTATAGAATTACCATATAACTCTGCAATCCCACTTCTAGGTATGTATCCCAAAGTGTTGAAAGCGAGGACTTGAAAAGATATTTGCATATTGATTTTTATAGTATCATTATTCAAAATTGCCAAAAGATGGAAACAACTCATGTATCCATCCAGAGATTAATGGATAAACAAAATGTGGTATATACATACAATGGAATATTATTTGGCCATAAAAAGAAATGAAGTTTTGATATATACAACAATGTGGATCAATTTTGCAGACATCATGCTGAGTGAAATAAACCAGGCACAATGGGACAGATATTGTATGATCTCACTGATGTGAAATAATTAGAATAAGCAAATTCAGAGAGTCAGAAACTAAAGCACAGGTTACCTTAGGCCGAGGTGGGGTAGGGAATGGGGAGTTAATGCTTCATTGGTCCAGAGTTTCTGTTTGGCATGATAGAAAGTTTTTGTAATGGATGGCAGTGATGGTAGCACAACTTTGTGAATACGGCACCATAGAATGTGGCTAAAAGGGGAAATTTTAGGTTGTATATATGTTATCAAAATAAAATGTAAAAACAAACAAACAAATATGGAAAGTATAACACAAACAGTGAACCCTAATGTAAACTATAGTTATAGTTAATAATACAATTATAATATTTTACATCAATTGTTACAAAGGTATCACACTAATGTAAATTGTTAATAATGGGGTAGGGCATATGGGAACTCTGTATTTTCTGCAAGATTTTTCTAATAATAAATTGCAGTCATCATCAGAAATCCTATATCTGAGTGTTTAAGTATTCCAGGTGCCAGTATGAGTAGGATACATGTAAATTATGCACCTAGATTCCCTAGAATTGCTCACCTTTTTAGTTACCATTGGACAGTGTTCTGAAAAACAGATGTATGTGTCATTAATCTGTGAAATCAGTAACAATTTCATACAATTAGTTACCTATTCAATATAGATCTTTATAAAATAGGAATTATCCATGTTCATGAAGACAAGCATAAGAAGGGAGTTTTCTATTGTTTGTAAAGAAAATAGACTTATAGAATAATAGAATATTTGAATTGGAAGGGATCTGAAAATCTTACAGGCAAAGATTCACTCCTTGTTACTGTTTTTCCCAGCCATGTTTAAATCCTTCTAGACAGAGCTTTTGTCAGTACCTAAGGAAACTCATGGCATTTCTATTGTATTCACAGTGTTTGAATTTTTAACATTTATCCAAGGATTTAAATCCAACAGGACTCTTGCATAGGAAATTAGTTTACATAAAATCTCACTGTACTCCATTAAAAAATAAACATGGACATATAGTCCTTTCTACATTCTAATCAGACTCCTATAGATTGCAAACCTTTCAATTAATTAAAAGTTGCCTTCTATTCTTTACTAAATGACAATAATTCTATGGGAAAAAATACCCTCCCTTAAAAGTAAAAGACAATGTATTACTTCAGCAAAGAACCATACAATTGCCTAGTGATAATAAATATAGAAAATTAATATTTACTACGCAGTGGAAAATTTCACATGTTAAACTATCATACCAGTGGCTCTTATTGTTAGAAGATGTTGTAGTTTAATGGGCAAACTTTGGACTTGGAGTTAAAAAATTCTCAAATTAATTTTCTAATTTGGCAACCATCTTGATGGTTACTATAGAGGAGGCATTTAATTACTTTCCTCTAACATCTGTTGAAATATTACCATGATTCTCAGATTTTCAAAGGACCATTTGAATTGTATATAAAAGAAAATAATTTATTTTGGATACCAAGCAAAAATTAGGGAAGAAAATATCCACCTGTATATCAACTGGGTATGATCTTACATTTAGGGCTATTTAATCTTCTTGGGCCTGCTTTTATTATGCTTTCTTTAAAATTGATGCAGTAATAGTGTCTGCCTCTTTTAGTTGTTAAGAGGAATAACTGAGAGAATGCTTATGGTGACAGTTTGAAGCTGGGTGGACCCCAGAAAACCATGTCCTTAGAGCCAATCCATGCCTGTGCATATAAACCTACTGTAGGTGGAACTTTTTTATTAAATTACTTAGTTAAGGTCCTTTGATTAGATCACAGGACCGCCTACTGGAGCCCTTTATAAATGGAAGAATAGAAAGCGGAAGATATAGAGAAAAAGGCTACAGAAACAGAGAGGAATCAAGAAGCTGAGAAAGAAGCCAAGAAGCTGAAATCAATGGCGCACAGAGGCTGATAGCAAGGAGGCCCAGAGGAAAGGGGAGAGATAAGCAGATGCCGCCACGTGCCTGATCACCCACAGCTGCAGTTCAGGCAGAAAGCATCTCCTGATGATGCCTTAATTGGGACATTTTCATGGCCTCAGAACTGTAAGCTTTTAACCTAATAAATCCCCGCTGTAAAAGCCAACCAATTTCTAGTATATTGCTCCCAGCAGCTTTTTAGCAAACTAAAACACGTATATGTCACTTAGCAAAGTGCTTGACACCTAGTAATGTTCAGTGAATATTACTTCTATAGTTATTATTTATTACATAAAATGTCCCACAAGGATGAAAATTTTTCTAATGTTGAGGATCCTTCTCAAGATATGCTTTGGGCTTTGATTACAGTCTACTACGAAATAAAAAAGAAAGAAAACTATTGAGCCATGAAATCATCTTTAGAATAAAACATAAGCATATGAATCTCTAACTTGGATATATGAAGTTCATATTAAAATAAGACATTTACAATTATTTTGAGTAGCAAAGATTTTTTTTAATAGTCTCACATTTTTCTCTATTGCCTCTTAACAGATCTGCTAAGTTGTGATACCAGTTTGAATGCAGTTTTGAAAACCATAAATAATACAGGCTCCAAAAAATGGGTACAATTTACCTGTCTATTTTGATTAGGGGTACTAATTGAATGCAAAGGTATCTGTGTATAGAAATACTATACTCTAAAAAGAGAAAAAATACACCCTAAAACACATTACTTTTTTACTTACTAGAGATTCATAAAGACAAATGGAATATCAAAAGCCATCTAGCACAAGCTTTTATCCAAAGCTTGATTCATTTCTAAAGCATTCTTGCTAGTTGGTCATTAAGCCTATGCTTGCATACCACCAGGGACTAGAAACTCACCACCTCCCAAAGCATCCTTATTGAAGCTGGGCAAAGGGGTGTGTCATTGAAGAAGAGAAGCACAGGCTCTTGGAATGGGATGCATGGGGTTTGTATTCTGGCTCAGCAACACAAAGTGAGTACCCTTAGTAGAAACAGTGTCACTAAGCTTCATTTGTAGAATATTGGTGATAATCTCTACCTCAGAGGGATACCTCTTCTAAGGATAAAAAGACACCCAATAAATCTGACTTCCCATTGTCCCTTTCCAAATAGTAGCTGAAATTGTCTCCCTGTAGCTCCTCCTGTTGGTCAAAGTTCTAATTCAGTATGAATCTAATCATTTCCACTTGAAAGGTATCCATCTATTGAGTTGTGTTTTCTGAGCGATTTACTTGCTGGACAAATACCACAAATTCCCACAAACATCCCTCATATTACAAAGATCCACATTTCCTTACCACCCTTGTCACTTTTCCATGGCCTCACATTTCAGTCAGTCCATGGTCTTCTTCAGGTGTTTCTCTTAGAACTTAGTTCAGTGTGGAATAGAGGAGATTTATTACCTCCTTTGTTCTAGAAGGAAGTGACTATATTTGTTCAAAAAAAGTGTCTAAACATAACTATATTTGATATTTATTGCAATGAGATACTGACTGTATTTATGAGTGGTTATGAGCCAGAACAAATAAAATGGCACTTGCAGCCCAAAATTTTTAACCTGAATCTAATCATGAAGAAATATCAAACACACACACACTGAAGGATATTCTATAAAATAATTGGCTCTTACTCTTAAAATATGTCAATGTCAAGAAAGAGAAAGAAAAAAGGAGATCCAAGAGAAATGACAAGTAAATGCAATACATAGTCGTGGACTGTATCCCATACTGGGAAAATAATCAATAATCTTATTGGGACAACTGACAAAATTCAGTAGGGACTGCAGATTAGATAACATTATTGCATCACTGTTAAGTTTTCTGAATTTAATAAATGTCCTTTATTTGTGTAAGAGAATACTCTTGCTTTTAGGAACCACACAAGTATTAAAAGGGAGAGGGACCTGACATATGTGATCTACTCTCAAATGATTCAGGAAAAAAACATGTAATTTAGATCTGCAAACCAATGTGGCCAGATTAGCAATTGTTGATTCTGGGGAAAGGGCATATGGGAGTTCTTTGTATTATTTTTGAACTTTTCTGTATGTTTAAAATTATTTCAAAATAAAATATTTTTTAAAAGGGAAAAGAAAAAAAGTAAATAAAATGGCATAGGTGGGCCCAAATGAAAGCCTTGGTCTTATCGGCACATTTTCTCAAGCATCGGCATTAACTCACTGTGGCTGGCAATAACTTTTGGTTAGTTTTAAAGGCTTAGCCTGTCAGGCCACCGACATCCTTGCTCTTTGCACACTAACTGAATCTACATTTACATTCAAAGTGGGAAAAGGGGGCCTGCATCTAAGAGAAGGAACAGAAGCATTCTGTCATTCTTCCACCAGAGGCACGCATTCTCAAACTTCAGTGATTTAGTATTTAGTTTTAAAACTGGATGTGGTTTATGAACACTTAAACTCAGTGTGTATTTCTCTTTCATATACTCACCATTTGTGTATCATTTCAAAGTTCTTCCTCAGTTATCACTTGTTAAAGCTTCCTTTTGAGTGAAACGAGACACCAAGATAACCCAAAAGGTCTCATTTAAGGAAATAACCCCAGATGGCCATTCACTCTGGGACATTGTATAGAGGTTGTCATCTAAATGCAGCATGTCACTTGAACAATAAAATGTTTCACAAAGAATGAACTTTAATCAGGATTACTACAAAAAGGTTACAATTTTCTGAGGAGCTTTCCTGCTATTTTCTTGGATGCAACTAATTTTGATTAGCCTAATGGAAAGAAAAGTCCACTCAGATCCTGCTTTCAATTTCTGGGGCTAAACTTCTCTCAAAACTCAGCTTCCTGGAAAAGTTTCATCTGGTTAGACATCCTACAGTTTCATTTCTAATCTATATAAAATTGCCTATTTTATTCTCTACCTCAGAGTTCTCTTCATATGTACCCAAGGATGAACCTCATTTGTTCTCTCTTCTCTTTCTTTGATATGTGGATGTCTGTGGTCTTATAATGCCAAGGCAGTCCAACTAGAAAGATGAAATCTAACTTCTGCTCATACTCTTCCTTTACTACTCTTCAGAAACTACAGGGACTAGGATAGGAATGTCAGTCTCTACTGGCAAATCTTCTCTTGGCTCAGCCATTCTTGGTCCTTTGTGCTTTGAGTTAGCTGTGACCATTACTAATGTAGATCTCAAATTAGCGTGTACATCATTATTACACCCCACAGGACAGCCAAGCACATCTGAAAAGAATGTACTAATCATTCTTTCTGTACATCTATCTTGGGCAAACCTGTCACCAGACTTAAGAGTGCAGAAAGGAACCAAAGACTGGATTTTTTTTTCCAGATTTGCAGGTGGTACAATCGAATTCTGTTCATGTACGGTGGACAGGAAAACATTACCTTCTTAACCACATCTTTTCTGCTACAGCAATGCATTTCAGAGCATGTCTCTTTCTATTTCAGGGTTGAGATACTCAGAAGCCTATGTTATTTTTTGTTTTGTTTTTTATTGTTGTTGAAGTTTTCAATTCATTAGAATACCAACCATTTTCTCTCATTCACCTTTCAAGTCCTTCCCATTCTCCATCTAATCAATCCCACATACAGCTGCCAAGTCCATCTTCCTTCATCTCATTCCTTTGCTTACAAAAAAACAAAATATAACTTCTAATTATGAACTTTCTCATTCAGAATGAATTCAAACTCTTTTATCTGGGGCTTAAGGTTCTCTAGAATTTGTCCCACTTCTCATTTTAATAACCTTTACCTGCCCTTTTGCACCAATTCTCTACTCCTGACAGAATGGTTCCCGTGTTGTCCTCCAAACACACTCTGTGCTTTTCCACCTCTGTGCCTTTGCCAATGCCAATCCCTAGCCTGAAATGTCACGATAACAACCAACTGACAAAATTCCTTTGGGCTCAGCTTCAATGACTCTTCTTCTTTGAAACTCTACATGATCACCCCAGCTAGGGACTCTCTTTCTATTCTAAATTCCTAGAGTAGTTGTCATGTGGCTATATCACCTGCTTTCCCACCATGGGTTCCTGGAGGTCACAGGCTCCTTTCGGGACATGGAGTCTAATACAGTGGCTAAGAGCCAAAGCATACAAGTTCAATTCTCAGGTCCTCCAGTTCCTGGCTCATGACTTAAGCAAGTTACTTATTATTCTCCCTGAGCCTCAATGTTCTCATCTATAAAATTATGATTTAAAATGTACCCACTCTATCTAAAAGGATTGAGTTAATATTATAAAAAGCACTAAAAATAATGCCTAGAAACACAGTATCTGCCATGTAAGTGCTTGCTAACATTAGTTTCTTGGAGCACACACTGCCCCCCACAACATGCACACACAGTGCTTTGCATATAGACATTCTAAAAATATGGGTCAAAGGATATAAAACAAATCTAGGCAGTTTTTGAAGACATGCTCTTGATTTTCTACAGCAATTTCTCTAATGCACTGACAGATTTGGGTAAACTAATTATTAAGAGGGCGATGTCTAGTTAATCATTTACTTGGCTAAAGATAAATAAATTTTAAGCTAGACTAAATGAAGACCACAATCTGTGATATTATCTGAGGTAAGGAATGGAAAACCTAATAAGGTGTATACTCAAAACCAAGCAGGAGAACCTGGTGACATATAACTCTAGAAGAGAGTCCACAAGATATTGCTAACAATGTAAAACACTGCCTTCCAGTTTTGTAGGTTATTATATTTATTGAGCTGGCTAGTTTCCAAAGAAACTCAATGTGTAGGAATCCAAGGGTCCTACAGTTTACTCCTGATCTTGTCACAAAATCCATTCCAGTATATGAATATTCTCCATATTTTCCTAAAACAGTGGTGGTATTTTTCCAGGATGTTTTCCTGATTCATATTTGCTTGTATTTAATTAATACAAAGGTATAAAATTAAATATCATTATTTTATTTTTAATCAATTGTCTTTATTGAAAGAATTTTAAGTATATGAGGTCAGGACTATATAACCACTGAACACACATTTTTCCACCTGTCAAAACAGAACTACAATACACTCTTTAGACATTATGCCTCAATATTTGGAAAAACAATTGGCACTGATTATTATATTCCTCAAATGTTATACATTATCTACACTAAGGGATAAATTTTCAATCCATTGGTTGGTCTAGTACACAGCCTGAGTGATTTTTTCCACTTGCCTTTCTGATCTCTTTATTCACTTCCCTCATCTACAACCCAAGCAACAGTCATACCAAAGTACTTGCACTTCCCAGAATGCACCCTGCTCTTCCTGGCTTCTTTACCTCTGCACATGCTACAGCCCCTTTTTCCCTCCTTCAAAGGCAAACTCCTACACATCCTTCCAGTCCCAGTTAAGACGTCACCTTTTCCTCCTTTCTAGATTTTTCTTGGTAGGTTTTAAATATATCCATCTCTTGTGTTTCTATAGTGCCATGATTATATGTCTATTTTCCTCCTGCTATGATTATTTATTTACAACTGCTCCTCTATTTAACTGTGAGGCCTCAGCAGGCTGAGATGAGGATCAAATCATCTCTCAGTTCATAGCATCCTGTACATTTAATAAATAATATTTGAATGAGTGAATCGATGAACTTCTATCACTTTTTCTCAATGAAGCACTAAACTTTCTATCTATATAAATCTACAAATTCAAAATACTTTAGCTCTACATATACTGAATATGTTTTAATTTTCATATAAAATGCCACGTCTGTCAGAGCTGTCCATTTTTAATTTTGAGGACACTTTCTTCTTTTATTTTAAATTTTCCCCCAAATTATTTATGGGTTTTATGGACAATGAATCTACTCTCAAGCTTAAAATTATGAACTTAAGTTTGACAGCCAAGTAAATTTTCTGAACTTCAAAACTTATTAATCAATAATTCCTCTCACCAAATGTCCATCTGCTAATCAGAAAGAATTCCCACATCAACCACAATCCACTGGGCTATAATACTTTTCTTTCCCTAATTTCATCTGTGAAGCTATTCATCCATTCATCCATACATTCACCTATCTAGCTGCATGTCAACAACAACTGCTAATTAAATAGAGATGATCTACCAGGCACTGAACTCAGGGCTGGGGATCCAAAGATTAAAAAGATAGAAGCTTGCCCTCACAGAGTCCACAGTCGACAGAAGACAGGCCAATAACAACTACAACAAAGATAATACAATGAGACAAGAGCTTGTAGAGAGAAGTACAAAGAACTATGGGATGAAATCAAGGAAGGAAAGTAGGGTTTCTCTGATGTTTGTAAGGAAAGATATCAAAATACTTCAGTTGCCATACCTCTATGTCTCTGAAGACACCCTGGTGTCACCCCAGACCATCTTTTCCACTGACGTCAGCAAAAGGACAGGAGCAATGTCCTAACCTCTCCACCGTATCCCTCAGTTGTTCTCAGTTATTGCCGAGAAGCACTTTATTTGAAAACCAAAGAGCCCTTTCCCCTTCATCCAGCCTGTAGGGTGATGAAAGTATGGGAGCTGCGCCTATCAGTGCATGTATCAAGCATCTGCAAAAGTTGTAATCCGTGAGTCATGGTTCTTTTCATGTGTTTCCAGATCTGTGGGAGGAGAGGCCTTTGGCTGGCAGCACTAGCAATCTAGCACCTATGAGGATCACTTGGGAAAAGAAAGACGCTAGAGCCACCAGGAGAGCCTCACAGTCCTCCCACTTCCCTAAAGTGAGCATATCCCCAATGCCACCACCAGGCCAAGCCTCGAAATAGTGTGAGAGCCAAAACCCACATTTTCAAAAAAAGGGACAAATAAATTAAGCTTCTGCCACCCACCTCCCTTATGTCAGCATAGAAAATCAAATGAAATAAACAAGCAAATTAGCAGCTGGTACGTGAGCTTTAGCTCACGAATATGTTTTGAAGGCTCTGCCAACCAGTTCTTCCTGAACCAGATTTGTTCTTGTTGGGAAAATAATAATTAGTAATCATACTACTAATATTAATGCCTAATACTTAGGAATGCTTACTGTGCACCAGACATCATGCTTACAATTTTACATGTATATCCCATTTAATCATTACAAACATTATGAAGCACTACTATAATCTAGACTTTATAGATGAGGAATTTGAGGCTCAGGAAAGCTCAATAATTTGTCAAAGCTCACACATGTAGTCGGTAGCTGAGCAGAGCCTATAATCATTAATATATTAAACCGGTTTTTCTTTAACAATATATTTTCCTAAAATTAATGGAAAAAATTAAGGTTAGAACACTAGAAGCATGAATAGTCTGTTACCAGTTATCAAGCAATCCATAAAATCCCCATAATTCAAGAATATAGCCCTATCCTCCTGGAGTGATTTCTCCCACTCCTATTTGTAGGAAATAATAAAAAATACTTAGGACTTCTAAGTTAATTGATCACAGAGAAGAAAATATTTTTTTCTGTTATTCCTAGTTTGCTTGAGCAATGTTTCTGTCAAAATGCCACCTTTATATGCATATATTTACAAATGCTTTTATCACAAAGAAAGTAGTTTTAAATTGTTTAGCATAATTTATAAAGAGTACCCAGTGGGGTGGGGAGTGGCAGAGCTGTGTAAATAGATAAAAAGTGAGAAAGAAACTGGGGCATTTTTCATTTAAGAATGATTACTCTTCCTCAAAGGCAACATAGAATTTGTAAATAGCACATGATAGAATAACCTCAAAATACTAAATTACAGACATTTGGAGGGAGGTGCTATCAAAATCTCCTACAATTTTTAAATATGGATTAGAAATCTCACAAGAGATTTTGGGTAGGCTAATGAATAGACCAAGGAAATGAGTTTATCCCCAAAGTGGTATTTTCAAGGGTGAAGAAGAAAGAAAGTAAAACATGCCCTGTCCACATTCTGATGCCTTAAATATTTGATGGAGTTGATGAGGAGAGAGGGGTCTCCAAAGAAGCCCCTAAAGCCTTGCTTCCCAGAGTGTGCTCTTTGGCCAGCATCATCAGCATGACCTGAGCCTTAGACCTCCTGAATTTGAATCTTCATTTTAACTTGATGCCCAAATGATTTGAAAGCACATTGATACTTGAGAGCCATCACTTCATAGCACCCTATCACCGTCTGCTTTAAAACTTGCCAAGCCCAACAATGGCTGATGGTGGCTCAAAACAATTACAATCAAGTCTGAACTTCCCTGCATCCTTACCTCTCCTTCACACCTCAGCCACTCAGCATTTCACTGCTGTAGCCTCAGTACAAGGTGCCTTCATTTCTCATCTGGGCTACATTATTATACTCCTGTAACAGTTTGAAGCTTGGTGGACTTCAGAAGATCATGTCCTTAGACCTAATCCATTCCTGTGCATGTAAACCTATTGTAGGTGGGAACTTTTGATTAAATCATTTCAGTTAAAGTCCTTTGATTAGATTGCATGGCCCAGGGTGGGTCTTAATCCTTTTACTAGAGTCCTTTATAAATGGGAGAAACATTCAGAGACACAGAGAAAAACTATGAGAAGCTGAGAGAAGAAGCCCCGAAGCCAGAAGCTGAAATCAACAGAACCTAGGAGACAGAAATCAGGAGCAGAGAGAAAGCCATAGGCGGCCAGAAGCTGAAAGCAAAGGAAACTGGAGGAGAAGGCATAGACCTGCAGATGCCGCCATTGTGTCCTGCCATGTGACTGACCATCCACAGCTGCAGCTAGGGAAGTAAGCATCTCCTAAAGATGCTTTGATTTGGAAATTTTTCTCAGTCTCAGAACTGTAAGCTTATAAGTTAACAAATCCCCATTGTAAAAGCCAACCCATTTCTGGTATATTGCCTTGTCAGCCTTTAACAAACTAAAACACCTCCTCTCTGCTCTCTCTGCCTCTCCTACTGACCCCAGACTGTCCATACTCCATTTAGCAGCCAAGAGGATCTTGCCATTGTGGAAAACAGATTGTGTCCCTCCCATGCTGAAAATACTTCAGGGGCCTCTCTGCATTGGAGTAAAATCCAAGTATCAAAGACTTACTTATGAACTCTCCAGGTGCACCTGCATCCACATATCTCTTTTTCTTGTTCTTTCTTTTCCTTGAGCATGCCAAATTTACTCCTGCCTCAGAGAATTTATAGTTGCTAAATCTCCCACATCTCCACATGGCTGCCTCCTTCTCCATTACAAAATTTCAACTCAAATGCTACCTCTTTAGACAGGACTTCTCTAACCACTCTCTTCCAAACTTCCCTGAATTTACTTCTTGCATTTACTTAAAAAATCCTTGAAGAGATTTTATTCATTTATAAAGAGTCTGTAAAAGGACTAAAATGACATCAACCCTTTCCTCTTTTCCTTTTGTATTCCTTTCCTCCTTTTCTTTCCTACTTTCCCTGTCCTTGAATCTTGGCTTAAAAACCAGCTGTCAAAACTGTTCTGACAGCTATTCCGATGGCATTGCACCAATGACCCTGAGCAAGTGATACAATAAGAACAACCTCCAACCTACCCAAAGGCAAGAATTATAGGAGCCAAAGACAAAAACTACTAATTGAACCAAATCACAAGGACAGGTAACCCTCTCCCCTCTCTCCTCATTCAATAAAGTGTCAACCCTGCTTTGATGCCAAGAATTACCTGATCTTCAGGTGCTCCCTGATGCAAATAAGCTGAATAAAGCCTTTAACCTCTTTTGAGTCACTTAAATGATTTTTTGTCATCATTTATTATCTACCCACTCCCATTAGAATGTAAGCGCCTTAGAGTCCTTATCATTAAGATCAATCTTTCTGGTTCACCACCATCACAAGGACCTAGAATAATGCCTTTTATATGGTAGATGTTCAACAAATATTTCTTGACTGACTGATATATTTTTTTAAGGAGGTCAGTTTGTTCTTAATACCTAATATAATTGTTGTGACCCATAATTTGAGTTGACCACAAGACTCCTTAAACTTTCTGCTGGGAAAAGCCCATTTGCTGGCTGGGAAAAGCCCATTTATTTCATATCCACTAACCATCTTGCTCTGGAATGCAGCCCCCCAAAATGAGGCTCTTCATTATCTTATTTCATCAGTTTTATGAACTTATTAACCATCTAATCCTGCCAATGGAAAAAGTTCAGTGGTCCTTTCATATGGACAAATGCAACGTGGCTAAAATTTAACAGATACCTGAAAAAGGAAGCCACAAAACTCTCTGGAACCTCTCATTCAGGGGAAATATTCCCTTAGTATTTTGGTAACCAAGCCCCTAGGAGTGAGTGCTATTCCAAAAGCAAAAAAATTTAAAAAAAGCTAAAAACAAAACCCGGGGCCCAGGATAGCTCCAAGTTAATGAAGAACAGCACAAGAAAACTCCAAGCTGCCAGGGGAAAGGAGGACTGCAGCTTGAATTCTGCCACGCACATCCTGCTTTGCTTCTTCCTATTTCATCTAATTAACTCCTTCAGTATCAGAGGAGATTAATCGCCCTGTTATTAAGACTTTGGACAACCAAGGGTCCCACGAGGACCAGGGAAAGGAAGGAATACAAACACCAAAACTAGCTCTTAATTCCCTAGCAGTAGCAGCACCCAAATGAGTGCTTTCTAGCATCCCTACTTAAAGAGTAAATTTGAAGGAAACTTTGACCTCTTCTGACATGTCAATGTTTTGACTAAGGTGACACCAGAGCTAATTAATAACCTTAGAAAATGTACCAGACACAGCTTTTGTCCCCCTACGTAGAGAACAAGAAGCAAAAGAGGAACTCCCCTTTCCTCCAGATACAAAACTCCATCTCATGGCAGGGAGACTGACTAGAAGCCAGACTTGAACATAGGAGGAAAGTTAAGAGGCCATTAAATCAATTCCAGACTTGAGGAAATGGAGGAGAATTGAATATATATGAGGGCTAAGATGGAAGTAAATCAATATTTACTGCAGACAATGGTATATATGAAAATATTTTTAGAATCCCTGTCACTATATTACCTCAGTGACCAAAGAATAAAAAATTAGTTCCAACCATAAGTATCAAAGTAATGTTTCCTGGAGACTAATTTATTTTCAACTGCTCTCCTTGACTTGACTTTATATAAGTATTTATTGTATTATTCCAAGGTCCATTTCTAAAAGTTTAAAAGAGTAACCAAAGTCCATTTATATGGATTTCTTTCTTCTGGAAATTTGAAAATGCATGACCCATATATGGGTTCAAGTGGCATCAATATATATTTGATAGCACATTCCAATTTTTTTACTGAATTTATAAATAACTTGGAAATTTCCCCACTTTAGGGGAAAACTACATCATGCATAATGCTATCTGAACTGTATAAATTGAAGATCCCTTTTCATTTACTTCTTAAAATTAGATTTATCTACCATTTATTTCAAACCTCCAAGACAAATTCACACACATTTTAGCATGTGATTTCTTTGTAGGCAATTCTTGGTAAGTCAAACTCATGCAGCAAGATGAAGTGTGGTTAAATAAGTTTTACATAAAGCAGTTAGAAGCAGCAGCAGAGTAGCTTGCTCTCTGTGAGATGCTTCCCTTTAACAACACTCCACATTTTAGGGTGCTACTCTCTTCTCACAAACTTCAGGAACAAGATTTCACATTTCTGACTAATGCCTTTCCTCAGGGTGGGTCATGACCACAGTAGCTTATACCCTTGGCAACCTTCAAGTGTATTCAGAGCAGCTTTATCACAGTCCTTGAAGCTGATTAAGTTGGGTACTCCCAAGTATCTAGAACAGATAGAAGGTTCCTCCTCATTCAGCAGTGGAGAAAGCTTTATTGATTTCCTGTCAGAGTGGGTATCTTCATCTTCAGGCCCCAAATCACATCTATTTCCATTCCAGAATGTTGGCCTTGCCTACTCTGAAGTTCATTTTCTAAGTGTACCATGTCAGTTCTGTTCAAACCAACTTCATGGGGTCCTTCTTTAATTCCAGTCTCGTCTGTCTTCAACTCAACTCTTCTTTGCCCCCTTCATCATCTTTTACAAACTACATCCTTTCTTCGTTCTTGTCTGCTTGAACTCTTAAACTCCCTCACTTGGTCATTGAGAGCACAAGCACATGCCTTCTGTTAAAGCAGCAGACACATTATTTCCTACAGCGTTAACACACCAAGACGAATCACTCAAGTATATGCAACATGTGAGAACTCATTACAAGGCACTGCAATTGTTTTTAAAAGAAGAAAATTCAAGGACAGTGTCTTCCAAGAAATATCAGGAAAGGTACCTTAAAAAGAACTGATTTAAAGAAGTAGAGATCTACCATAGATGTTTTCTCTATCTTTCTGCAACATGGAATGTCCATTATTTTATCCAAGGAAGTAGAACAGGATGAGGAAAAGTCAAGGTTGATCTGACCATCTTGAGCTCAGGGAATTGAGTAGAACAAAATAAAAGAGTGGAAGTATGTTGTAGTGGACTGTGAAACCACACAAATTTGGTTTCAAGTCCTTTAATATCTCTGAGCCTCAATTTTGTTTTATACAAAATTGACATAATATTACTTACAAAGTGTAGCAGTTTGATATAGTTATGAATTCCAAAAATAGATATTGGATTATGCTTGTAAAGTGGTCTGTTCATCTGGGCATGATTAAGTTATGATTAGGGATTTGATTGGGTCACTTCAGTAGGGTGTTGAGCCCTGCCCCTTGGTGGGTGGGGTCTCAAAGATAAAAGACATGGCAAAGAACAGAGTTGGAGTTTTGATTTTGGAGTTCTGATGCTAAGCTTTAATGCTGGAGCCATGGAATTAAGTATACAGAGGAGCTTGGTCGTGAGAAAGGAGAGAAGACCATGGGAAAAGAGATAAGCCGTTCGCCTGACAGTTCACAGCTGGCCTTGTGGAGAGAGGCAAAGCCTAGAGAGCCTCATAGTCTACAGCTAACTTTATGGAAGAAACAGGGGAGCTAAGCCCAGAGAGAAACAGAGCTCCAGGAAGGGAGGAACCCAAGAAGCCTGAACCCTGGCAAATGTCGGCAGCTGCTTTGCTCCAACATGTAGCAACAGACTTTGGTGAGGGAAGTAACATGCTTTATGGCCCGGTAACTGTAAGCTTCTACCCCAAATAAATACCCTTTATAAAAACCAACCGATTTCTGGTATTTTGCATAAGCACCCCTTTGGCTGACTAATACACAAAGGTTTTGAAGATTAAAGGTAATATGCGGACAGTGTTTCATGGCTATGGGTCAAGGTATTTTACTATGTAAGAAATTCTGAAATTTTCATATCGGGGCCATATACATTTGGATTTTGAAAGTGACACAGGTAGACTTTTAAAATTTTGCCTTTGTGATCCATTTTTAACCCAGTCTCTCATTATCCTCACTTAAATGTACAGAGCTACAGTCAGTCACAGCTGTACAATAATGGTCTCCCATAAAGACAGCAGTGTTTCTCCTTCCTTGTCTTTGTTCATAATAACCTTTTTGTACCATCTCTCCGCTTATAGATGTAGCTTCAGTTCTACCTGCTTCATGAAGCTTTAGCTCATTGTTCCATGTATCTGTCATGTCACCATCTTCTGAAAACCTATTGTAAATGTAATCTGACACTTGCTAACATCCCAGGTCGAATTTTACTCTAGGTATTTTGAGACATCTCCAAAAAGAGTCAACATGGATTCAAAAATATGTCTGACCACTACTGTATTATTTTCCTGCTTCTCTCCTGCTGGAAACAGTCTTTGTTGAGTAACACTGATATTTCAACTGGGTACTGCTACATCCAGTATGTATCAATGCTTCTGCAGGGCATCTGTGATTCTTTCAGATACTACATGTCTGGGTGTCATATTATCCAATGATTAACTACACCCTTGAGTTTTCATAGCTGGATAATATTCTTGAGGCAATGTAGGAGACAATGCCTCTGTCCATTTTTATTATCTTCTACTAAAGATGTATTAAACTTTTGTACCAATCTTATAAGATTGTAAGATCTCATCAATATGACTATCTTACAGATGCAAGATAGTAATTTCTGTTTTTTTTTTTGGAGGGGGGTGTCACAATTCTTTCTTTCTCCCTAAAATTCTGATATGAGTCCAATGTTAAAGGAGATGCTAGATTGGGAACAAATTCAAGCAGCTTATCACATCACTCCTTTCCTCTGATCTCTAAGGATTGGTTATTGGATCTTGTTTGTCTACTGATTTTCACCTTTTAGAATGAGTCCTTCAAACCCACCGACTCTTGAAGATGCCCCTAGATCAGTTTCCCCACATAAATATCTCCTGAATGGACCTAGCATAATCTTGGAATACACTATGTTCATACCTTTATGGTGTTCATTTTACTCTTAATCATTTTCTCCCTTATTTTGTAATTTAAATTTTTATGTGGTTCTATTTTCTTTTCACACCTAGATAGTAAGATCTTTCAGGAAAATCAAGGGGATTTAACAAGTCCTGAGATGCAAAGCACAATATTATGTTATATTAGATACTTAATAAATGTTTTCTTAGTGATCTTTAAAGTGAATGTTAAATGGAATGATAAACTGAGTTTCAAAGTTATTTCAAGATGTGGATGAAAGGCAAATAATGGGCATTTGAAGGTGGTATAAAAACAGAGTACAGAAAACTTTCTTTCATCAATTCAGCAAGTTTTACTGGAGCACTACTTAGTATTCAATACTCAATTAGGCACTGGAATACAAGGCAAATAAGATGTACTGTTGCCCAATAGGAGCTCACAGTCTAGTGAGAGAGTTACTACGTTCAAAAGTACAATTCATTGCCTTAAGGATTATAAAAATATAAACTAATGGAAACACAACTATACAAAGAAACCCAAGAATGTTAGAAGGTTATAAATTTAGGTTGTTGCAAATAAACACTTGGAGCAACAAATGAAGTTATTAGATCTCCTGTAAATCAAATATTATTTCCTTTATCTAGAGCTACTTTCAAGTTTTGCCTCAGTTGTGTCTACATTCCTTTGCTTTTATTCTGTGCAAAAAGTGCAGAATGGAGCTAAAACACCTGGAAGTTGTTTAAATTTAAGAGCAACACGAATGGTTGGCATACCTTTGGGGACAGGTCCTTATGTATCTAAAGTAAACATGCATGGTGCTTTCACCCATTTAGGTAATATTATGTTTCATTAATCTTTAAAGAAATGAAAGAAATGGGTCATTCTCCCTGCATGAGGCAAGCTGGGTAAATGTAAATGTTCCAGGCCAGTGACTACTTTTTGCAGTGACTTTTCCGTCAGACAACTGCAAGTTTCCCTAAACGCCCAGGACCATTGCCTGATTCTACTCTGGTATAGTCTGGCCCTAAATGGACTCAGCTAAGAATATCAAAACTTAGTGATTATTTTCTTATGTAACAATGCTAGTGCTTATTTCCCTTTTCACTAACATTAACAGAAAGAATATAATATTAATTATAATTATTTGCAATAGTTCTTTTCAAGAATTTCACTGAAATATAAAAAACATCTGATCAGAGTGGTAAGCTATAAAAATATCTGCTTTTATTTCTTTTAAAATATGGGGAGAATTACTGAAACAGAAGGTAAGTTGAATGAGGATGCACGTGCAGAACAGGGTGAAATTTAGAAACAAAGAGCTCTACAAATGTCACTCTCTTGTTATTTAAAAAAAATAGAGTATGTAATTTGAACCTTCAGTTTAATTGATTTCTAAAGTAAATAAGATGATGCGTTTTTTTCTTTTAACCATTAAAACTCTCAATTGAATATTAAGAAATTATTTCCACTCTAATATTCATATTATATACATTCTTTCATCAATTCATTCATTTAATTATTTGTCGATACATATCAAGGGACTATTAGATACCAGGCATTGATTTTACTTACAAGACGCTCTTGTAAGAGTGAAGAATCCTACAGTGAAAAAGCACAGTACCTAACCTCAAGATGCTTAGTCTAGTGGGGAGGGAAACACAAGTGCAGACAGAAAAATACACTGGAAAGTGACATAGCAAATATACCTTGCCACTAATTGAATCACACTATCTTCAGGCAAATACAGAGGATATTTACAGTCACTTCCCCTAGAATTCATTATGTTATTCTGATTTGTGACAGACTTGTTTCTAGATTAAAACTGCAAATACTTCCCTGATATATTCATACCACAATTACTGGCTTTCTGCATGTGAAAAATGCTTGCTTGAACCTGTTTCCAAACAAGAAACAAAGTGCCAAGTGGCTAATGTTAATTAAAAGACAGCTAGAGGATAATCTAGGGACTGTATAAAATAGTGATTTGGGTGGTAGATGAGGATTGTGGTTAATAATTCAAATACAAGAATGTTCCTCTATTACAAGGTGTTAAGAATATGGTGATATGGGAAAAATACAACTAATGTAATTATAGACTATAGTTAACAGTAATATTGTAATATTTTTGCAGCAAAGGCAAAGAAGGTACTGCATCAATGCTAAAGGTCAAAAAAGGAATATGGGATTTAGTTTTATGAGATGTGACTATGATAAAACACTTTTTAAAAAAATTTCTGTCATTAACAAGGAGACTTTGGTCATGTCATTTAACCAATCTGTGCTCATTTATCCATCTTTTGGTACACTGGAGAGACAATTGATTTTGTTTTTAGGATTAAATAAGATAAATGTGCCTAGAAAGGTTTTCTTAAAACTAATACTTCCATAATTTGTTAAGCTGCCTTTTGTCTATTATTTTTTTTTAAGTTGAAATAAAGTTTAACTAATTTTGAAAATCAAAACAAACAAACAAAAAACTCCAAATGGTAAATGCAAGCTGAATTTGTCATTGATCTTCATAAACCAAACATCTGTGGAACTTTCAATGTCCAGTAATGAACTGTGATGGTTAGGCAAATGTGTCAACTTGGCCAGGTAAAAGTGCCCAGTTTTTTGGACAAGTAAGCA
Source organism: Cabassous unicinctus (assembly GCA_029593785.1). Lineage (NCBI taxonomy): Eukaryota > Metazoa > Chordata > Mammalia > Cingulata > Chlamyphoridae > Cabassous > Cabassous unicinctus. The sequence continues at coordinate 20,390 of JAQZBX010007147.1, forward strand.
CTGGGCTAATTATATTGCAAGGACATTTCATGGACTTAAGTCATCAGCGAGTTAATTGCATCTATGGCTGATTACATCTACAATCAACTGAGGAGATTGCCTTCAGCAATGAAAGATTCTCATCCAATCAATTGAAGGCCTTAAAAGGAGAAGTGATTTCAGCATTCAGAGAGAGAATTCCCATCTCGACTTCAGACATCCAGCATCTCCTGGGAAACTCATCGAGAACCTTCATCAGAGTTCTTGACTTGCAGCCTGCCCTATGGAATTTGGATTTGTGCATTCCCATGGTTGCATCAGACAATTTTATAAAATCTCATACTATTGACAGATATCTCCTGTTGGTTCTGTTTCCCTGGAGAACCCTGACTAATACATGGAGTTACCTTTAAATCATACCCCTGATTAAATCTCACAAAACATGCCAGATGCAGAGGCCAGACACAGACTCACCTGGATATGATTAGACTTGACAAATAGAAAGGTACTTAATGTAATTACCTTCTGATTAATTAGAGACCCCAGATTGAAACAATGAAGTTATTTCCAAGATACAAATCTTTCAGTAGTAAATGCATCATAATAACTGCAACGAGTTATGGCACATATCTTACAACGGTGAGACAGCTATAATTCATGGGTGAATGATGTGCAGAATTTAGTACAAATCAGATGAAACTGTAATTTACCATCCCTTTCAAGACAGCTTTTTTGGGAAAGTCTCCAAATCATATATTCCAGAAGGTTCTGGCTTGATTAAGAATTCTATTTGATGAAAGATCAGATGGGGAAAACACTACACTTGCTGCTGGTGAATCAGTTTTCATTGTACTGCAAGCTTGCACCAGGAAACAAATATTCCTTTTCAAATAATATTTACTATAAGTTAGCTTAGATAATAGGCTATAACTGTGCTTCCTTGCTTTACATTAGATTATATTTGCTACTCAAATATGCATCACATATGTTCTGGAGAGGTACATGGAATAGTGTAGGAAGCTTTGTGTTAGGTATGGATTTGTTAATTATTAGAAGTCAGGATTCTGAACTAGGGAATTCTTTGATGTTTCTTCCTGTACTTCAGATTTGTTAGTGACAGCTAGCTATTAAAACTGTATGCAATGCTTTTTACTTTTAGTTTTTGCATATCCATACTGAGTATTTTATTTTCATTATTTCTAATCTAACTTCTAATTACTGACAGAAATATACTCATTTGCACCTTATTTATCACACACAGATTGATTTTTGTGATCCTATTTGTTTTACTTTATTACTTGTGTTGCAGAAGTAGGAAGAGTGTGTAGCAGTGAAGAAGAATGATGACAGCCAAGAATTTGGTACACTTTCCTTAAATTACGGAATAATGGAAACAAACTTATTCATAGGGTTGGTTCTTAATTTTCTTTAAGACTTTTTAGATTAGAGATCTAGACAGAGTGGGGCATACTTTTTATGTAGATTATGGTCTAATCCAAGAATGACATACTGGAGAACATTTACTGGTTTTCACAGCCTTGCTAAAATTCCAGTTACAGAACCATAAAAAGACATTTAAACTCTTAAAACATATCTAACAAAATTGGTTTTCAATCTATTTTGATTGCTCTTATAAATACTACCCATTTATGATATCACATTTTTTGAGTCACATTTGAATAACATCTGCAATATTTCCAGTGCTGGAGAAGAATTTTTGTTTCCACTCCTCATAATTTATATTATTTTTGCCAGCCTACATTTTTCCTAGACCTTCTAGTACTTGCTGTTCTTTCCCCCCTTCCCATAATGGTATTTTAGCTAAGTAAAGGCAAGCAAAGAAGAGAGTAGGGTTTGATTTCCTGTCATCAAAACTGATAAAGATTTATATTACTTAGTCCTGATATAATTGAGAAGAAAAGACATATTTTCATTTCTATATGCTGTTCTGTGAGATAAATGCTTTGGGAAAACAAAGATGGATGTAAGTGCCTTAGGGCACTCACGTTCTAGTATGCAAAAACAGACATGGTGGAGTTACATTCAAGGGGCTAAGAAAGACAAATTAAAGTCAGCCAGATAAATATGGCAGGGGGAGGGGGAAAGGGAAGGATATGTAAATAGTTTGTATAATAGTAATGAGGCAAAAGATAAGGCATGTGGATAGGAGGTTGAGTCAGAAAGATAAGAAAGGGTTTGATCATGGAGAACTTCATATGATAGACTGAGACATATGGGCTTTTTCCTCACAGGTATGGGGAGTGACATGATGAGATTTGCTTTGGGCTGTAGAATTTGAATGTGTGGAAGGCAAAACAAAAGACAGAGAGCAAAGAGGCTTATTTAAAAACTACTGTAGCAAAATATTGTTAAAATGAAAGAAACCATGCAGGAAAACAGATTAGAAAGTATTGGATCCAAATTAAGGGTGTGGCACTGGAGGTGGAGAGAAGCAAACAGATTGAAAAAGACACTTAAAAACAGAAGGGGTAGAGTGATGGTTTGATGTGTCAGGAAAAAGAGGCAAATTTCTCAGCTGGAAGAACTGGGTGAAAGGTGGTACAGCAAGTTTGTGAGGATGTATGACACTTCCTTTTTTGCTGAGGTTAATGTTGAGATGCTTATGAGGCATTCTTACAAATATAAACAATAAAAGCCAGAAAATTTTCATTTCCAAGTAAATGATGCAGAATATGAATGCTACCCTACTGGATAGCCTAGGCTCACTTGGACTCCTCAAGTGTCAGTGTCTGAGCTACATCAATAACAGTAGCAGTGAAGGGTTTCTAAGACGGCTTTTTCAGCTCCATCGTTAAGTTTATCTGGAGACATAATTTCCCATACTTATAACTTCAGTGTAGCCTGCCTTTATGAGTTGCTATGGCATCTGTTGTATAACAGCTAAGAGTCAGTGTCTTTGGCTCATCTTACAAGGTTAAGCAGGCTGAAATGGCCTGGATGTCCAGGATGGTTCTCTCTAAAGGAGCCCATGGCTCATGTCATGCATGCACATTCATTATTGACAATAGATGCAACCTTGGCCCCCATAGCATCCTGTCCAATTCTTGCTGCTTGTGTCCTCAAATCTAGGCCCTCAGGAATTACTGTCTGGATATTTATTAAATAATAATAAGTTAATAAAATATATACGTATACATTGTATAATAAATATAAATTAATAAAATATTCTAAATATATAATAAAATTAATAAATAGTTTACAAAGGCTGAATTAATTTGGTTTATGTCTTCTTAGATGCATTTTTCCACATTTTTTCCTTCTAACTAAACATTTCAGTGGCTCTCCACTGAATATATTCAAATTCAGATTCAGCATCTTTACCTGACATTTAAAGGCCTTCCACAATCCTGCTTCCAGTTACCTTTCTAAATATCTTTCTGAATTTGCCCTTACAAATGCTTCCATACAATCAAATGGATCCCTTTAGCTGCTCCTGAACAAATCATGTGTTTTCTTCCTGCACTTCTGTTCTTATCATCCTCTTTGGCCAAAATGTCCCACCATCCTCTTACTTTTCTGAAGTCTTACCATTTCTTTACGGCCCAACTCTGGATCTGCCTTCTTTATAAAGATTCCATGAGGCCTCCAGCCCACCATGCCCTTGTCTTCCTCTGAAGTGTTGTAGTTCTTATTTTCTAAGCAAGCTCCTGCCTCTACTCATTCTTGATAATGTTACAATAACGATGACTGATGATAATAATAATGCTATCTGCTCTTCTTGCCATTAACATCATAAAGTCCTTGAGGGTAAAGTTAATACCACTTATCTGTAGGTGAAAGGCAGGCCGAAATAGAAACTGTTTTATGTGACTTAGGCAAGTTACTCAATTTTCTAAGTCTTAGTTTCTTTATCTTGAATATGTGTATATTTATGTCTACATTGCAGGGTTGCTAATACAAAAGATCTGTATTAGGCCTGATAGTCAGTTTGGGGTGGTTGTCATTGTTATTTTTTGCTGTTGTCATGTTGGGTTAAATAGAAAGAGACATAACATAGTCAGGTAATGGTTATTCTCCCTCCACATTTCTGCAGAAGAGATTTTGTATAGGTTGTTTCCAGCAGTACCTTAATTTCATGCTAAACCTTATCCTCGGTATGAATAAATCCTTCCTAATGAAATGTTCCCTTGGCTCATTTGGGGGTTTCCTACTATTCAGTCCAAAACCTCTTGCAGACATTTTATCAAACCGTTAGCCCCTGCCCTGACTCTACTTGACTTTCCGTTCAACTCCACAGTACAACACTTCAGTGTTCTTTTCCCCAGTACAGTGCATCCCTGAATCCTTTTCCATTCCACCATCTGCTTCCTCTGCTCTTGCCTGAGGGCAGCAGTGAGCTGCCTGGAGAAGAACTGCTTTCCAGCCCTGGCTTATTGCAGATACCCACTGTTTAATCCTAGAAGGTCCTTCCAATGCCTGGAATCCTTTTATTGAGTACTGGTTGATTCACTGTCCACCTTTCACTGCAATTTTCTAGCCTATATTCACTTCTATCACATTTCAGCTGATGACCTACATTCTGCCTTATCTGAAAATACTGGAGCCACCCAGAACTAACAGCCTGCTATGTACTCGCCAGAAAGACTTGGAATTATCTTTGATTTATCCCCATTATTCTCCTAATATGGCTTTAGATGGAATGTTGTAAGATTAATCATGATAGTTAATGTTTTAAAGTATTATTTGACCATGTTAAATATAGTTTTAATTCTAACATTTAGTTTCAAAATGAATAACATAATCTTTTTTATAAAATGCATGTGTTTTTAAAAAAAGGTTAAAAGCATAATTATAGATTCTTTCTGATTAATGTCAGGGGCTCCCAAGGACAGTCTCTATGAATGTATATTAGAGTAAATTAGAGAATTATGTTAACAGATCAGGATGATTTGTTTCCTACCGTAAGATATCAGTTAATGTTTCATTTAGAAGCTTTCAGTATGCTTTATTGATTCAAAAGACCATAATTTGGTATGAAAAAAAACCCCACTCTGGTGATCTTTGCATTAAAATAAACTGTTCTTTACTTTGCCATGAAGGCACCCAGCAATATGATTTATTTAGCTTGTAATTTGAACACTAATAGATTGTTACACAGGACATTACCTCAAAGACACAACTCTAACCCTAACTCATAGACATGTGTCATCCTAAGAAGGAAGTTGTTGACATGACCAAGGTCTCCTCATGGAGCCTGAAGAAGAAAAGTGCTTATATAAGTAAATAATAATACCCAGCACTACAAACAAACCCTGGAGTGCTGACTGGGTGCCAGACACTCTGCTACCCACTTTACATGGATTATCTCATTTACTTCTTGAGGCCAAGGGTAAAATATTCTGACATTTGGCTTAAAGATGAAGGATTTCTGGATAAATCTGCTACCTAGGCAGACAGTAATAATAATAATAATGATAAGGGTAATGGTAATAATAATTAAAGCAATAACTTATTTCAGTGTGTCACATACTCTGCTGAGTGTTTCATATGTATTACTGTATGTAATCCTTACAACTGCATCATGAATCCACTATCCATATAATTTCCATGTTACTAACTGGAAATTGAAGCTCTGAGAGGATAAATAACTTGCCTGAGATCTTAAAATCTGTAAGTAACAGAGCTGGTATTCAAACCAATGCTTTTAAATGTTATAGTATTTTCTTAACCAAAATCTGCCATGGCTTCCTCTTGGGTATGGGAAAAGGTAGTTGCTGGTGTCACGGCATTCCAGTGACTTCTTCCAGAGAACCTGTCCACACCCAACAGCACAGGAAGATCCAGGAAATGGCAAATTTTACTTCTTTTTTCCCCAAATATGAGACCTATTGAGAGTGAAAAGTCAATGTTTGTGAAGGCTTGTGAAAAGAGAGCCATTCTTTATTTTAAAAGGCAATGAGACATTTAGTAAATGTTTCTCTTTCTCTTTTTTTTTTGTTCTTTATTTTAGATTAAATCCTCCACAACCCTGTTCCTTGAGTTTTAAATCACCATGTGATTTAAAAATATGTTACTAAATAATGAGAATCCTGAGAGCCATGAAAGGATAAGACACCCTTGCTCTAACATGGGCATGATGAACCAATCATCCACTGGTCCTACTAAGAAGAGAGGTTCTTCCAATTGTTAAAAACACAGAAGTTGCAATTTTGATCTTCAGCGCAAGTCATATACTCATAAATTCATTCACTCCTAAGACATATTTATTATATGTATGATGTTCTAGAACTAAGGTCTTAAGGAAGAATGAGAGACTCTGGTATCAAAAATATTACATTCTAGGGAACTATGTCTACATTTCCTTAAACATGCATATTTAGAAAGTGATTTTACCCAGACTATGAGAGAGCTTCTCTGAAAATAGATGACTCAGTCTTACAAAATGTACTGACCCTGGCACACTCCTGCAAAGCCTTACAACAATGGCAATTTTCATTAAAATAACTGGAGTGAATCATGCTTGTGAGCTAGGAGTTTCCTCTGGTAGAGGTGTTAATGTGCCTGGCTCATTAGCAGGTTGCGGGTTGTGTAAAAGGAGGTAGAGCTGAAGTCACTGCCTTTTGTGTCTTCTTCAGGCTCCCTTCCCCAGTTATTTTCCATAGCCTTAAAGTGCCCCTATTATTTTGACCAAATGTGCATTGTGATAGAAAGGATGTAATACTTTCAGCAGTATTAGTTAATTAGGCTTAAGTAAGCAGTATGTACCAAATAGGGGTAGGTTTGCTTTCTAACCATAAAAATGTGCCTGTGATGCATGCTGTATTCCCCAGGAATGAAATATAGTGATTGATGTGATGATAAAACGATGAAGGGAAGGATAAACCCTGAGAGATAAAAGTCTCAAAGGGAAATAAAGTAGGGTAGCAGCTGCCCCTATCTTAATCGAAACATAAATTTCAGAGGAGCATCTGAGGTTTAATTTCAAGCACATACTGAGAGCGAGTTTAGTGTACATGTGTGTGTGTGTGATTATAAACACATATCAAATTCCTTTTATCTTTTATATGAAGAGTTTTTAGACTGTTTCTAAAAATGGAAAACATTGCAAATGTAAAAAAGTTTATTGAAAAACATTCATTTAGTTAATATTTATCTAAGAATAATAGAATCAACAAAGGGAAGGTACTGTTCTAGGCACTGGAGTGGAGCAGGCTAAAAAATAGATATGTCTGCATTCATGGAACTGATATTTTGGAATGTGCTTAGTTTATCTTTTCTCTCTGTACATACCTTCCCTGCTGTCACCCCAGCCTCTGCCTGAATGAATTTCTTAAAGTACAGATTAGATTGTATCACTTTTGGATTTAAAACCACCACAGCAGGAAGCAGATTGGCTCAAGCGATTGAGCTCCCACCTACCACATGGGAGGTCCCAGGTTTGGTTCCCGGTGCCTCCTGGAGAAGACAAGCAAGACAGCGAGTTGGCGCAATGGGCAGGCGCGGCAAGCTGACGCAACAAAGGAGACACAAAGAGGGAAAGACAATGAGAGTCACAGCAAATGCAGGGAGCTAAGGTGGCTCAGGCGATTGAGTGCCTCTCTCCCACATGGGAAGTCCCAGGTTCGGTTCCCGGTTGCTTCCTAAAAAGAAGACGAGCAGACGCAGAAAGCACACAGCAAATGGAACAGAGAGCAGACAGCGAGTGCAAACAATGAGGGGGGAAGTAAATAAATAAAATAAAGCTTTAAAAATAAAATAAAATAAAACCACCATAGCTGGGCATGCAAAACGCTCCAATATAATCACTTCATATAAGTCCAGCTTTTTTTGCACTCCTCCCTATGCCCAAGTGTCAAGCTATCCATTCTCCAAATACAACCTTTATTTTTCTACTACAGCATTTTGCCAGGCTGTACCCTCAGCTTAGAATGCCTTTATACCTATTTCCTATCAGATACAATTTTCCCCTCCTTTTGAGCTGGGCAGCTGAAATGTCTCTTATGTGTCAAAAATCTTCTAATACTCCTATCAATTTTAATAGAACTTCATCTTAGTATTTGCAGTTTTTTCAGTTCATTTTGCCTGTTTTGAGCTGTTAACATGTCTGTTTTTCTTTGTGAGTGTGAACAATTTGAGGACAGGAAAGGGGTGGTTGCTAATTTGTCTCTGGCCAGATATTACTTTACATGTGGTAAACATTCAAATGTGTTTGGAGGGGAAATAAATATGTATCCAGAAATAATGTAAGAGTTACAAGAGACCACGGAATTGGAATCAGCTGCTGCACTAAATTCTCAAGGTTTTATTTTCAGAAGATCTCAGAATACGACCAGTTTCACAGGTGTGAAAGCCCATTGCTCTCTATGGAGACATTGCATACGCAGGTGTTACTTAAATGTTTTTCATAAACCACTGTGGAAATCACATATCCCATTACATGGGACATGAGATTATCCGAACTGCTTTGGAATATCTCACCTTTTATAGCCTGTCTTTATAGCTTAATAGTGCTTCAAGGTGTGAACATATATTAATATAGTCCTGAGCATGGCAGACCTTTACTTTAAAAATGCTCTAAGAAAGAAAAATTGCTTCTAAGCTAAGGAACAGTACAAATTTTTATGGCTTTGTTATAAACTTCTGAGAATCAGAAGTGGGAAGCCTTGACACTCTTTTAACTTTACAAAGAAGCTAACATGCATCACCATTAAAAAAACAACAACTGAAACTTCCATTCACACAACAGAAAACAAAAATGAATTTAAAACTAATATCAACTATAAACTTGTAACATATAGATTTTCTGTTCATTCTAAAAGAGTTAACCTTTAACTGTGAAAATATATGAATTCAATGTCAAATCTTTTGTTCTTCAGAGGGCTTTTCTAAATCAAATATCCCTACATGGAACAGTGGAACACACTATCTCTTACATCCTAATCAACAAGTTTCACTTCAAAAGACTGTGTAAAGAGAAGGGGAGTTATGTTTCTTTAAAATACCTGAATCAAAATTACTTGTTGCATATTTTCTCCAAATCAATAACTCATACAGTGCAGAGAGATAAAGTATCCTAAAGAATAAAAACACGTGTTCCTACGAATAGAGGGAAGCTATTGCTTTATGACAATATTAATAATTACTAATTGCACTATTACATGATTATTTACCTTCAAATCAGACTTAATTTGAACTCCACTTTTTCTTTCTTCTTTCAAGTCTGATGTTTTAATATGCAACCCAATTTTTTCAAAAATATTGAAATTAACCTATTCAAGATGAACTAAAGACATAAAAGCTTAATTATATGCAGGCCTATCATGAAGCATTCTTGCTATAATTAAGTTCTAGATATGAATGCCATGAAGCATGGAATTGGGTTGAGCTTTTTTCCACAAATGCATCCTGCATTTTGATATGACTTTTATGTATGGACTAGCAAAACTCTTGTAAACATGGGTAACCTATCTTGCTACTAAATAGGACAAAATTATCCACCAACTCAGTCCATCAAATAAGGATTTTGCTTTGAGTTTGGTGATCTACACTCTTTCCAATAAACTGAAAATGTGTGATTATTGGCCTTTGTATTCTTCATAATAATATCTTATAGACAAATAAGTCATTAGGGGATTGAGAAAGAATGTTTGTTAAACTTAATAGAATGAATTGTTTTCAAACACTTTGAAAGTCCTCATTTAAATCCAAAAAATTGTTAGGCAATGATTTACTGACTGAATTTCAGTTACTTTATTTTTCAGAGAATCAGAAAGTTACATTTGTAAAAATTTTAAAGAGCTCAAGAATTAACAAATAGAATAATCTTTCTTCATCTTTTTATAAATCAATAAATTTCACTTATATTTTCTCTGTTTTTATATTTGAACTTAAAATTTTGTCTTGAGATTGCATAAATTCAAAGAAGCTATGAAATCTTTGATGGTCTTAAATTCAGAGGACAAGAATAACTTGTGGTTTCCTCAAGTAATTATTGATAACAAACTTAAATTATGTTGTAGGAGAGGAAGAGAATTAAAGTAAAAATAAAAACAATGTGACCAAAATATAGATCATAGTTGAGAATAATTTCCAGAAAACAACAGAGAAAAGTAGGGGATAAAAGTACTTGAATAAGAGTATAATTTTTTCAGATCCTAAAGCCACAATAATAATTAAGTATGTCATCGTATCACCATTTTAAATAATACTTAGGTGACCAAATTTAGAATGGTAAATACTTTTAAGGAACTAAGAGACAGAATAATAGTATACTATTCTGAATTGTAGTAACCTTGAAGCATATTTATAAGATCATGTACTGTGATCTGATACATTTCTTTATCTTGTTAAATATAATGACTTAAAGGCAATACTTTCCTGAGTGCACTTTCAAACATAAAATTGTTTATGCCATTAGAGTTCAGAGTACTTGTATAGCATGCAATTTTTGGCTATTGCATTAAATTAGCATCCACAGTATTCTTGGGCTTGCTTTATATGTGTCTTAAAATAGCTCCTCTCTCCTCTTAAGAGAAAAGGGACTCAATGATTATTATATACAGTCTCCTGAAGCAGAGGGAGACTCATTTTTCATCAACCTGTTCAATGGGCTTAGAAAACAAATAGAAAATCTATACATTATTCAATAATCTTGGCAGCACTCTAAAGCCCTTAGAGCAAGTGATAAATGATCAGATGTTTCTTCTGCACCTTACCTGGTTTACTCTTCTTAAAAATCCAACCCTTGCTGTCTACCATGCAAAGCTCTTGGCCACTGGATGAAATCCAAACTGGGTAGTTGATCATGATATTCCAACATGTCATGGGCAGCAGCATCTCTCAGAGTCCCACAGGCCAACTGCTTGAAAAGAACCTGCAACAAACAAGATATTCCTTCATTTTAATTGAAAAGGAGTGAACCATGTCCTAGGGCCAGGAGACATCACTGCCTAATCAATAAGGGGATCATAAAGGAGTATGTGAAGCACTATAAATGCCTCTCAAGGTACTGATAAACATTAGGGCCGGAAGACTGAAGTTTATGTGCTACAGAAGGTGTTTTTTGCAGAGTGCACACTGTTCTTCATGTTATAATTGATCTATTTAAGCTGTCAATATTAATAAACATTCTTGATAATAAAATTTATATATCACAGTGTGTACCAGCCTCTCCTCTTTCATGTAGGTGACTGGTTGGAGTGCTTGGAATATTTTTCTGACCGTACTCATAAGGTTCTAATGTAACTTGGCAAGGAGCCACAACAGGGCAAAGCCCATCTGGTAGCTAGAGGTGGTTAGATAAAGGAGATTCATTTGTGAGTTTTGATAGTCCAGTGACGTCAACATTGCTGTTGTAAAAATGGAGTCACCTCTATTGGAGAATATGTAAGAAACAGCTTTGAGGGGGCATACACAAAGTGTTACAAATCAGTAGTCACCATTATCCACTTCAAGGCAGGGATATAGGACAGTAACTAGCATGAAACTCGCATGAACATGTAGTAGCCAGAATGCACATAAAGGAATGGCAAAAGCCTTAATTAGATAACGAAATATGGGCAATCTATTTTGAACATATTTAATGGTTCATCTATTTATTTATATATGAGTAAATATGGTGTTTAAACTTTCCAAGTGTGTTTGACTTATATTCACAGAGAAAAACCCATGCACAATCATGAACTCTTCTTGCATTGATACCTAATACACAAATAACTGTTCAAGAGAAATTTAGAAAGATACTAATGGACAAATTTGCTCGTTGGTATCCCAGGGTAGCCTTTAATAACTATTAGAGTTTTTTTCAGCCACCACCACCAAATTTACTAATGCATATACAAAATCTAATTATTATTGTTGTTATTATTTTCTGAGGAGTCCGAAGAAAGGGCTACGAGATTATTCTAAGTTAATGCGGGACAAGTTATTATGTTCTGCAGATTCATAGACACAGGTGAAAAAACTGATTTTTTTTCACAAATCATTATTATTGATACATATTAATAAAGGACACAATTCATCCAAAGTGTACAATCAATAGTATTTGGTATAATCACATAGTTGTGCATTAATCATTTCAATCATTATTAGAGCATTTTCAATATTTCAATAATAATAAACAAAAAACAGAGAAACAAACAAGAAAAATCTTTACCTCTCAATCTCTCTCTGTTCCCCCTGCTGAAAGTAGCTGTTATTTCTGGCTATTCTCGCATAATTATTTATTTATCTATTAAGCAGTTTTATTGAGATCATGTGGTATTCAGGTACCACATGATCTAGCCAAAGTGTACAATCAAAGGCTTTTAGTATAATCACATGTTGTGCATTCATCATCACAAAACATTTTAGAATTATTCATTACTCCAAAAAGAAAAAGTCCACACCCCTTAGCATGCCTTCCCTAGCCCTATATAACCACTAACCAAATTTCATCTTTATAAATTGATTAATATTTACATTTTATATAAATGGAATCATACAATACGTTACACAATATACTTAGCTCATAGTAACACAATCATGTATTTGTCCTTTTGTGTCTGCCTTGCTTCACTCAACATAATGTCTTCCAGGTTCATCCATGCTGTTATACACTTTACAACTTCATTTCTTCTTAACAGCTGCATAATGTGAATACACCACAGTTTCTTTATCCATTCATCAGTTGATGGATACCTGCGTTGTTTCCAACTTTTGGCAATCATGAATAACACTGCTATGAACATGGGTGTGCAGATGTCTGTCCATGTCACTGCTCTCAGTTCTTCTGGGTATATACCCAGTAATGGTATTGTAGGGTCACGTGGCAAACCATATTCAACTTCTTTAGGAACTGCCAAACAGTTCTCCATGGTGGCTGTACCATTCTGCACTCCCACCAACGGTGAATAAGTGTCCCTATTTCTCCACATCCTCTCCAACACTTGTAGTTCTCTTTTTAATAATGGCCATTAAGATAGGTGTGAAATGATATCTCATTGTAGTTTTGATTTGCATTTCCTTAATTATTAGTGATGGTTGAACATTTTTTCATGGGTTTTTTTGCCATTTGTATTTCTTCTTTGGACAAATGTCTATTCAAGTCTTTTGCACATTTTTAAATTGGGTCATTTGTCTTTTTATGGTTGAGTTGTAACATCTCTTTATAGATCACAGATATTAAGCCCTTATCAGACATATGATTTCCAAATATTTTCTCCCATTAAGTCAGCTGCCTTTTCACCCTTTGACAAAGTCCTGTGAGGTGCAAAAGTGTTTAATTGTGAGGAGGTGACATTTATCTCTTTTTTCTTTTGTTGCACGTGCTTTGGGTGTAAGGTCCAAGAAACCACCAAATACCACAAGGTCTTTAAGATGTTTCCCTACATTTTCTCTAGTAGTTTCTGGTCCTGGTTTTATATTTAGATCTTTGATCCATTTTGAGTTGACTCTTGTATAGGGAGTGAGATAGGGGTCATCTTTCATTCTTTGGGTTATAGATATCCAGTTTTCCCAGAACCATTGTTGAAGAGACTCTTTTGTCCCGTTAACACAGACTTGGTAGGTTTGTCAAAAACCAGTTGGCTACAGAGATGAGGGTTTATTTCTGGACTCTCAATTCTGTTCCACCGATCATTGTGTCTATCTTTATGCTGTTTTGACCACTGTAGCTTTGTAATATGTTTCAAGGTCAGGCAGTGAAATTCCTCCCATGTTGCTCTTCTTTTTTAGAATGCTTTTGACTATTTGGGTGCACTTTCCTTTCCAAATGAATTTGTTAATTGCCTTTTGTAATTCTGTAAAGTAGGCTGTTGGAATTTCGATTGGTATTTCATTGAATCTATAAATCAGTTTGGGTAGGAATGACATCTTAACGATATTTAGTCTTCCAATCCATGAACATGGAATGTCTTTCCATTTGTTTAGGTCTTCATTGATTTCTTTTAGCATTGTTTTATAGTTTTCTGCACATAAGTTCTGTACTTCTTTTGTTAAATTGATTCCTAGGTATTTGAGTCTCTTTGTTGCTATTGTAAATGGATTTTTCCCCTGATTTCCTCCTCAGATTGTTCAATACTAGTGTACAAAAACATTACTGATTTTTGCATGTTGATCTTGTATCCTGTCACTTTGCTGAACCCATTTATTAGCTCAAATAGCTTTGTTGCAGACATTTCAGAATTTTCTAAATATAAAATCATGTCATTTGAAAATAGTGTGAGTTTTACTGCCTCTTTTCCTATTTGGATGCCTTTAATTTTTTTTTTTTCTTGTCTAATTGCTGTAGCTAGAACTTCTAGTACAATGTTGAATAACAATGGTGACAGAGGGCATCCTTGTATTGTTCCCGATGTTAGAGGGAAAGTTTCAAACTTATCCCATTGAGTACAATGTTGGATGTGGGTTTTTCAGATATGCCTTTTATCATATTGAGGAATTTTATTCCTATCTTTTTAAGTGTTTTTATCAAGAAAAGATGCTGGTGTTTGTCAAATTTCTTTTCTGTGTCAACTGAGATGATAATGTGTTTTTATCCTTCAATTTGTTAATATGCTGTATTATGTTGATTGATTTTCTCATACTGAGCCAGCCTTGCATACCAGGAATAAATCCCACTTGGTCATGATGTATAAATTTTTTTATATGCTGTTGGATTTGATTTGCAAGTATTTTCTTGAGAATTTTTGTATCTACGTTCATTAGAGAGATTGCTTTGCAATTTCCTTTTCTTGTAGTGTCTTTATCTGGATTCAGTATTAGGGTGATGTTGCTTTCATAAAATGTCTTGCGTAATTTTCCCTCCTCTTCAATTTTTTGGAAGATTTTAAACAAGATTGGTGTTAATTCTTTTTGAAATACTTGGCAGAATTCACCTGTGGAGTCAACTGATCCTGGAAGATGACTTTGTTGGGAGATTTTTGATGATGAATTAAATCTCTTTAAATGTGACTGGTTTGTTAAGTTCTTGTATTTCTTGTAACATCACTGTAGGTTGTTTGTGCATTTCTAGGAATTTGTCTGTTTCATCTAAGTTGTCTGGTTTGCTGGCATACAGTTTCTCATAATATCCTCTTATGATTCTTTGTATTTCTGTGGGGTCAGTCGTAACTACCTCCTTTCATTTCTGATTGTATTTATTTGCATCTTTTCTCTCTCTCTCTCTCTCTCTCTCTTTCTCTCTCTCTCTCTCCCTCCCTCTCCCTCTCCCTCTCCCTCTCCCTCTCCCTCTCCCTCTCTGTTACTCTAGCTAAGGGTTTGTCAAGTTTATTGATCTTCTCAAAGAAACAACTTTTGGTTTTGTTGATTTCTCTATTGTTTGGTTGTTTTCAATCTCATTTATTTCTGCTCTAATCTTCATTATTTTTTTTCCCTTTGCTTGCTTAGGATTGGTTTGCTGTTCTTTTTCTAGTTTCTCTAGTTGTTCAGTTAAATCTTTGAGTTTAGCTGTTTCTTCTTTTTTAATATAGGTATTTAAGGCTATAAATTTCCCTCTTAAGACTGCCTACACTGTATCCCATAAGTTTTGATAAGTTGTGTTCTTGTTTTCATTTGTCACAATATATTTACTAATTTCACTTGCAATTTCTTCTTTGACCCACTGATTATTTAGGAGTGTGTTGTTTAGCCTCCACACATTTGCAAATTTACCTCTTTCCTGTTTATTATTGATGTCCAGTTTCTTTCCATTATGATCTGAGAATGTGTTTTGTATCATTTCAATCTTTTTACTTTTATTGAGAGTGTATTCTGCCCTAACATGTGATCTATCCTGGAGAAAGATTCATGGGAACTTTAGAAAAATGTATAACCCAATGAGTTTGGATGCAACATTCTGTATACGTCTATTAGGTTTAACTCATTTATCATATTGTTCAAGTTCTCTGTTTCCTTGTTGATCTCCTGCCTAGTTGTTCTATCGAATGATGTGAGTGGTGTGTTGAAGTCACCAACTATTATTGTAGAGACGTCTATTTCTCCCTTAAGTTTCACCAGAATTTGTCTCATGTATTTTGGGGCACCCTGGTTAGGCGCATGGATATTTATGACTGTTATATCTTCCTCATGGATTGTCCCTTTTATGAATATATAATGGCTTTCTGTATCTCTTATAACTTCTTTGCATTTAAAGCCTGTTTTGTCTGATATTAGTATAGCTACACCTGCTCTTTTTTGGTTACTATTTGTGTGGAGTATCTTTTTCCAACCTTTCACTTTCAGCCAGTATGTATCCCTGGGTCTAAGGTGAGTCTCTTGTAAGCAGCATATGGATGGCTCATGATTTTTTATCCAAAAGTCAGCCTATAACTTTTGATTCATAAGTTTAATCCATTCATATTCAATGATTTTACTGTAAATGCATTATTTACTTCCACCATTTTATTCTTTTTTTTTCATATGTTATATTATATTTTCATCTGTCTTTTTACCCTTTTGGTTATCTTTCTTCTATTCTTTCTTCTATACTCTGCTCAAAGCCTCTCTCTCCTGTCTTTTTCTTTCAGGCTCTAAGGCTTCCTTTAATATTTCCTACAAAGGTGGATTCTTTTTAGGAACTCTCTTAGTTTCTGTTTGTTTGTGAATATTTTATACTCACCTTCATATCTAAAGGACAATTTTGCTGGATAAAGAATTCTTGGCTGGCAGTTTTTCTCTTTCAGTATCCAAATTGTATCATACTACTGTCTTCTCACCTCTGTGAATTCTGATGAGGAATTCATGCCAAGTCTTACTGGGCATCCCTTGCATGTGATGGTTTTCTTCTTCCTTGCTGCTGTCAGAATTTTCTCTTTATCTTTGACCTTTGGCATTCTGAGTAGTCTATATTTTGGAGTAGATCTATTCAGATTTATTCTGATTGGGTTCTGGTGCACTTCTTAGACATAGAACTTCATTTCTTTCATGGGAGTCGGGAAATTTTCAGCTATTATTTCCTCAAATACTCTTCCTGCCCCTTTACCCTTCTTTTCTCCTCCTGAACTCCCATGACACGTATGTTGTTGTGTTTCATGTTGTCATTCAACTCCCTGAGCCCCTGCACAATTTTCTCCATTCTTTTTTCTCTCTCTTCCTTTTTCTCTTCAATTTCAGCTGTTCTGTCTTCAGTATCACTTATTCTTTCTTCTATCATTTCAAATCTGCTGTTGTATCCCTCTAGTGTGTTTTTTATCCCACTTATTTTATCTTTCATTACCATGAGCTCTGTTACTTTTCTAGTCAGGATTTCAGATTCTTCTTTGTGCTCGCTCAATGTCTTTTTGATGTCATTTATCTCTTTAGCCATATTATCTTTCAACTCATTAATCTGATTTTGGAAATTGTGTCCATCTCGTTAACTAGTTGTCTCAAATCCTGCATCTCTTCTGGCACTTTGATATATTACCTTTATTGGGCCATGTCTTCCATTTTCTTAGTATGGCTCATAATTTTTTGCTGATGTCTAGACATCTGATTAGGATGGTAGTTTACTCAGATGCTCAATTTCTTTCTCTTTCATAGTTATTTAGTTGTGGGAGGCTTTGTGTTACTGCTGTTCTTTGATTCTTGGCTCAACCTGAATCATTAAGATTGTTCCTGTTAGTTGCTTAAAACTGGGCTCTGGACCCAGTAATGGGTTGCAGACCAGTTTCCTAGGGCGTTGGGGAGGGAGGCTATAAAGGTGGGAAAAAGCCTCTCTCACTTATTTATTTATAATTTTCTCACACGCACTTCCTGGGTCTACCAGCAGATGGCACTCTGTGACAGCCCTCTTAGTTCAATGCCTGGTTGGAGTGTGCTGCAATACAGACCAGATCAATGTGATAGAGGCTCCTACCTGGAACCTAAGAGCCTTGTAATTCAAACTTTCTGAGACAGTTCTCCATCCTTTTCTGGTAGCCCCCCTCCCTTTTCCTGAGTAGGAAATAATTCCACTCCCCTCTGTGTCCTCAACAATCAGTCCCAGTTAGTAGAGAAGGAGATTCAGAGGGTCACATCTCTTTAGTCCTGCATCTCTTTAGTCCCTTGCTGGCTCCCAAGGCAAACAACAGCACAGCCCCACCCAGCCTGGAAGGACTGGTGGGACACAGCAGACCAAATCTGAGGGCCAAAAGCTGAGTCAACTTTAGACTGTGTCCTTCTGTCTCCCCTCTCCTGGGGCAGTGGATCCTTTGTCTGTAGCTAGCTCAGAGGCCTGAGAATTCTCAAAACTGATTTTAACAAGCCATAAAATGATATATCCTCATGCACCCCTGAAAGCATCAAGTATTCCCAGAAGACAATGTGGAGGCTGTTAAAAAGCACAGTAATGAGATATTCTTGATTGTGCAGGTTCATCAAAGATGGTAAGATGGTATGGGATTGAATGTGAGCACAAACCTCAGACAAAAATGCAGCATTTCAAAACAAACCCTTACAAAAAAGACATGTACCTGGACACTAAATGACCATGTTGAAATTCCAAATAGGAGTGTTGTATCAAAGCTATTAGTGAAACACATTAATACCCACATACTCAGACATTTAGACACAAACACAGCTAAAATTTTCTAATCTGTTGATCCAAGCTCTAGTATTTATTAACCTAAAACCTTAGTCAAATTCTGGCTACAAAGTATTTCTTATTAACGCAAAAAAAAATTATGCTATTTCTTATGTTCTTTGAGGATACTCTGAAAATTATCAAAACATTTCTCTTACAAAACAAATCTCTTTTCATTAGTGGTAATTCTTTTCTTGTCCCTTGGGGGCGATGCATTACACAGGACGAAGCCATATACTGATGAAGCAAATGACTGAGAACTGTTTATAGACGTAGTCTCCAAGTTCCCAAACTGACTTTGAAGTGAGGAAGGTTTGAAAACCACTTGCTTTGGAAGCACCTATCTGCTCTATTTGATTTCTCATACTTTAGTTCTGCTCCTTACCATAAGAATGGATATATACAAGTCAGCCTAGCTACTTGCTTTCTAAAATGGCTTCATTTCATTTTACAGAAATGATGCTATTAATTCTTTCTCAAAAGTGGTAGGTTTTGTGTATATTTTTTCAGTAGTCCCAGTTTTCTACTAACTATTGATTTATTCATTAGCCCACTTATTCATTCCAAATATTTTAATTGAAAACCTCAGTTGTAGTAGACATGAGATTAGGTGTTACAGACACAATATGTAAAGCTGCATTCTCCTCACAAAAAGATTACTTTATCAAATGCAAATAAAAATCACAATGAGATACCACTTCATACTAAGAAGGATGGCTATTTTTTAGTAATAGGTAGGATACAAAGAAATTGAAACTCTAGTGCATTATTGGTAGGAATATGAAATGGTGCAGCAACTATGGAAAGCAATAAGGCAGTTCCTCAAAAACTTAAATATAGAATTACCATATGACCTGGCAATACCCAAAGAGAGTAAAAACAGGATCTCAAAGAGATAGTGTTCACCATTGTTTATAGCAGCATATTCACAATAGCCAAAGGTGGAAACAACCCAAGTGTCCATGAATAAATCAATAAATAATTAAAATGTGGTATAGTTACACATCAGTATATCATTCAGCCATAAGAAAGAATGACATTCTTACACATGCAACAATATATAAGAACCTCGAAAACATTATGCTCAGTGAAATAAGAGATACACATAAGGACAAATAGTTTTGATGTCACTTGTAAGAGATGTCTAGAAATACCAAATCCACAGCAACAGAAAGTAGATTGGAGGTTACCAGAGAATAGGGAAAGAGGGGAAATGGGAGAGTATGTTTGGTGGATAAGGAGCAAGTATAAATAAAATTAGTAATAAAAAGAGAATTATGATATATCCAGTTTTGGTTTGTTAATATTTACTGGTAACAAGGAAAGGCACCAACATGAGATAAGTTTAAACTAAATAGCTTTATAATAAGCCTGCTACATGACCAGACCATGAGACTTTACGAAATTTTGTCAGTGAGTTACTGTACTATAAGCCAAGGGCAAATCTACAACATAAAAATGACCAATTCACAAAGTTGGCACATATGAGATATTTTTATTGTATGTGATGGTTTTGTGACTCTTAACTCTTCTACAGTAGACCCATTTAACTGGCTGAATCAAAGTCGATCAGAAAATCCCAGCAATTAGGTTCTGATAGTACATTACATTTCCAGCATCCAACACAGAGCTAATGCTCCAGACTAGTTGTGCGTGAGGCATCACAATACATTTCTGCATGGTCTATGTCAACACAAGTTAACATATATTTTCTGGGGAAAAAAACAAATAAACTATTATACAATTAATAGTGTCACACAATTTTTGTATTAGCATTCTATTAATTTTGTCAAAGAAAATGCATAAAACTAAATGCATGTATTCTCCCCAAAGAGATATCCATGAGCTGATCATAAGAAGTTCTAATTCTCTGGCATTGATTTGGAACTTCATCCTAATATCAATTTTCAGAATGAAAAGAAAAAAGAGACTTTAGATAACTTTTCCACTTTCCTGCTTCCAAATATGTGGTTGAATAAGAACATAACTAAAACTACTGATAAAGATTATTGAAATATGCTTAGAAATTAAATGATTTTATTAATATTCCTTCCAAATGATTTATTTTCCTTCTATTTTCTTGTCTTATGATTTTTTGAGATTACTTTTTACTGTGGTGAGCAGTCTAAAAGCAAGCTTTTTTAAAAAAATCCCATTCTTATTTTGACAATCTTTTATTCTTTTAAAACTGAATTCTTAATGGGTGTATTTTATTGTATGTAAATTATACTTTAATAAAATTGATTTAAATTTTGCTAAATTAATTTTTGACAATGTTCAAAGAGTTTCCAGATAGGGGCATGGGATACAGAACTCATCAATAAAATAGTGTTGTGCATGAATTAAAAAAAAAATACAAGGCCAAAATAATCTTCAAATAAAAGTAGAAGAAATTCAAACATGCTCAAACTCTTTTTTCTTGTTTCTAACTCTGGCCTTAAAAGCTCTGTGATTGAAATTTGGTCTTTGCTTTCCCTTATACATACTACTACTACCCTTTTAGTTTGTCTTATTGCTTCAAAGAAAGCTTTCCAAGGGATCCTCTCAGCACTTAGGCACTCATTTTATAGGATATTGACTTGCACTTGTTGATTTGTTGCTCTTTAAATGCTATCTCAGGGATGTGTTTCATCTTCCCTGTGGACACAATTTGCAAAGCCCTTTGGGTAGCCAGCAGAGTTAGTAAAAGAGTGCTCAGTATTCTGAGAGCTCAATGCATTTGTTAAATGACTGGTGCAATCTGAAATCTTTGTGTCTAAGTCACTCATTGCTCCAAACAAACATCAAGAAAATAAACATCAACAATGTAGGAATAGGGAGGTTATCAATGGTCAAAGTTATGAGTCACTCTGTCTTAGAAATTTTAAATCTGTCCCCTTTTGCCAGTGATATTGGAAACAGGAGGGGGTCACCATAAGTTAGTTACAAATATATTGCTTCTAAAATCTTTTTTAATTCTTCGTTTAGTCATATGGAAAGGTCACAGATTCTCTTTCCCAGTAGGCAGGGTTCATGAACTGCAACTAAAATTTCAATTGCTGATTGCCATCTGTTTTATATGTAGCTTCTCATTTAATATTCTTAAAACCCATATGAGGTAAGTACTATAATAAGAAATAAAAATCAATGAGTTTAAGTTATTTGCCCAAGGTCATAGAATCTTTGAAAAATGGAGCTGGGATTCTATTGCATTTAATTGATACTGCCATACTGTCAATTAACTGTACATTTTTAAGTAATCAATCTGAGAGGTACCCTTAAATCCACAGATGAAAAAATGAGTCTCAGGGAAATGAAGTGAAACGCTAGAGGCCATTTAGATCTGGGTAGGCTCTTGATAACTACATTTCTAATACTTGGCATCATGTCCAAACAACTTTATAGATTTTACAATTTACTTGAATTTAAAGAGTCGTGTTTTTGTCAGGTGTTATTTTAGAAAGAAGACACCAAAGCCAACAAACAAAATAACAGGATGTCTGAGTCCTCCATTTTAAATGAGCTTAATTTTCTGAAAGCAAGAGATGACATCTCTCTCTCTCAAACATTTTTTTCCAGTAGGAAAATAAAACAGACACAAGGAGAAAATTGTGTTGATGGATTGTGACAAAGCCTGTGATTCAATCAAAATATAAATAGCATGTTAGTATTTTGGTGACGTCCATTTTGTAAGTTTAGCTACATTATTAGTAATTACAAGCTTGAAGTAATAGTCTAAGATATTCTTTTTTATATTATTTCCATTTCAGAATCCCAGTAGGAAGCCCCTTAAGTGAGATAAAACAAGATTTAGGGTAATTCTCTCAATATCTGTGAATCCACTGTCTGATACTCAAACACAAACAATTCTCCATGTTTCCATCTTTGCTCAAAGATGCTTAACTGAATTTGATTATGATGTAGAAACTTGGCCAATTAAAATGGGCTATATTCTTGGTTTCTTGTGGTTGTTTGAAGCTGTATGTGCCCCAGTAAAACATGTTCTTAAATCGAATCCAGTTCCTGTGGGTATGAACCTATTATAAGTGGGTCTTTTAATGAGGTTACTTCAGTTTGGGTGTGGCCCAGCCCAAGGATGGGTCTTAATCCTATTAGTGGAGTACCTTTTAAGTGGAATGAAATTCAAACAGAGAAAGAAAGCCACAGGAAGTAAGAAGCTCAACAGCAATGGAACCCTGAAGAGAAAGGAGAGACCAGAAGATACCACCACATGCCCTGCCATGTGACAACCTAAGGATCAAGAATCACAGGCAGCCAGCCCAGAATGTCACAGTCTTCAAGAAGAAAACATCACCTTGATTACATCTTGATTTGGAATTTTTCCCAGCCTCACATTGTGAGGAAATAAATTTCCATTGTTTAACTCCAACCCATTTTATGGTATTTTCTCGGGCAGCCTAGGAAACTAAAACAGTTGCATTTTCTTATAATGAAGAATCTGATCAGTCATATCCCAAGTTTCCCAGACTTAAAACTTGCCTCTCTTTTATCCATCTTTTCTGAGTCTTTTCTCCTCTCTATCCTCCCTCCTTTTCTTCCTCTTTTCTTCCCTCCTTCCTTCCTCCATTCTCTTCTCTTCCTTCCATCCTCCCTTAGACTCTCCATTCTTTCCATTCATTTTGTTTTTTCATTTCACAAAACACTCTCTGATCATTAAATTCCATGTATTGTGCTGGGCTCTGAGGACAGAAGTAAGTACAAAGCCTGGGATCCTGCCTAAGTATTGTTCATAGTCTAGAAGCCTGAATCGGAGAGTAAACCAATATATTATGGAAAAAGCCTGTGCTGACTCCTTCAGAATATATGAGCCTTGAGTAGAAAATGGTTATTTGAATCTAATTGGCTTGGCTTGGCCTGGTCAAGTAAAATCTTACAAATGTGAACTGGAAAAAGCATGCTTAGCCTACGGGCATTCAAAAAATGGCATAAACACTTTTTTTGAGAACTGGCTTTGGTCCTTGGTCACCAATTTGAGTTACCTGCTTTACAGCTATTGAGGAATAACCACTGTTCCATTCCCCTGGATTTGGGGAAAATCCACGGGTGGGTACAAAGTTCTCCCAGGGAATCTCTCTGAACTTACTCATCAAAATTTTCAGTGAGTGTGGTTAACAATGTGAATCCTTGAGCTCCACCCAAGAATTACTGAACCACCATTTCTGAAGTGAGTTTGGGGATTCTACAGATGACATTCCCTAGATGACACTTAGAAACACTAATGTTTAAGAACCATTCTTCTAGAACAAGGCCTCTGTTTGAAATTACTCAATACTTTCCTATAAATTTAAGCTTATAACATTTACTTTCTTTAATTTGAAATAACTTAGCCTATTTTTGAACAGTGATTCTTCCATGAGCTACACACACTGAAAAATGTCCTTTAGTGATCAATACTTTCCCTTTGAATATTTAAGGAAGCTAAGTTCCATATGCACATGATCTTCACGATTGTTTTGGTTTAATACAGCTTTAGTTTTCAATGACTGCAGATACTTCTTAGAAGTAGAAATTATTTTGGGCAGATGGAATCACTGGAAAGAGTAGACATCAGTCATAATAAGAAAGGAGAGATCAAATTCTATTTTGTATAAGAAGAGCTGTGCCTAGGATGGGAAACTGGAAATGAATGGAGAGGTGTGCCATGCTGGATGCTTTATAAACATGCTCTTCTTTAGTCTTCACAGCAAACCTGGGATGCAGATGTTTTTATTCCCACTTCATGATTGAAAAGACCTAGGCTCAAAAGGATAAATAGTCTGCCTAAGGTCAAAAATCTAAAAGAAAGAATTAAGATTTAAACCCATGACTTCCTGATTCCACAGGCCATCCTTTTTCTAATACAATAAATACTCTATATGTTATTTGTCTTATCAATGGTTTTTTCTCCCCATTTTAAAAATAAATTCAGATCAATCAACTATTTTTTTCTCCCATTCTTAAGGCTTCCCCTCCTCTAACCATTATGTTTCACTTTAGCCCAACATCAGGTATATCCAGGTAAAATAAAAGTGAGAGAAAATGCAATGTTTTATTTTATTTTATGTTGTTTTTTGATTGTTTTCTGTTTGGGCTGTCCAGAAACCAATAGACTGCTCTTCCTGAAGCAGGCTAGATAGGGAATCAATAGATGAATCTGGAATCTGGCAAGAAGTCCACGTGGACATCAATACCTCCAAAATGGCTGCTAGAAGACCCTCATGAGACTCTGCCATTCAGAACAAGATTTCCTCCAGAAGCAAGGAGAAGTCCCAGATATTCTCCAGGAG
>JAQZBX010007148.1:0-51301 GCA_029593785.1 Cabassous unicinctus
TTTATAAATGAAGGAAAATAAATCTCTCCATTTTTACAGTAGCACTTATCTTTGTCTGCCTTACCACAGGCTCCAATCAAGAAATCAAGAAATAAACATTTCCAACATAAGAGGAAAGAAATATATATATATATATTTCAAAAACTGTTTTACATGGAAGAGGTCATTCATCACTGTGAGAATATTTTCAAAGGTGGTAGCAGATGAGAAATTCAAAACTGCCTCAAAGCTGAATACTGAAAAAAGGAGCTATACTGGACAAAAGTATCCTTGGTCCTATACATGTTCCTAAGATTATTTGATTTGCCTTTTTAAAATACATTTATACAAAGCATAGTTTGTTATTTTTATAACTATTTCACTTTGAAATTATTTTATTTCACCTAATTCATATATATGTATTAATAAGAACAAAGAATTTAAAAGTTTAACAACAGTGATTGAGATTTCTATGCCCATTAATGTGTTATAATACTAAAATTTGAATAGGTAGAAATGACCTTTGTGCTATGAAAGTTTTTAAAGCTAATTAGCAACATAAAATACATTGCAAATGGGGATGATTAGCCTTCTTAGAAAGCAAATTCCTTTCAACTTTTCTTAATTAGTAAAATTGTATGCAAAAACAGATTTAATAGAATGATTGGTACTAGCTGCTGACAATAAAAGCCCTAAATCATAGTCCCATTTCAGAATTCTGAGCCAATAAAAAATGCCTCTAGCCAGTCCTTCTTTCAAAGAGCACAGACCCATACAGAACAGAGAACAAGTTTTTTGTGTGTGTATGTGTGTGTATTTACCTTTAAAAAGTGAAAACTAGCTGTTCTATGGTCTATTTCAAAATGACATCTATAAAGCACTTTTTGCTAGAACCAAAACAGGTTAAGTATATTAATTGTACCTCTGTTTTAAGGCAAAATTGGAACTCTTTTCCTATGCCCAAAAGAGAACTGTGTTTTAACTCCAACCCAATTTACCTAAATTCTAAAAATATTTATTAATATATAGGAAATAGTATTCTAGTAGTTCATTTGCTAATAGGCATACAGTGCTTTTTACAATAGCTATTGATATCAGAGAGCTGGAACGTCTGTTTTTCCATGTTATAGCACATGGCTTGCCTAAGAGAAAAAATACACTGTACTTTTACATAACCCCAGGCAAGGTAGTATCAATGGGATTGAATTTTTCCTCCTTAAATAACCAATAAATGAAAATTGCTCTCTAGTATTTCAAAAAGAAAAGAAGAAGAAATTGCTAAAAAACTATTAGCTAAGAGAGCTTTCTGCCTGACAGCATTAATTTCCTATTCATTTCATTAAAGGGAAGGTTTTGATAGGGTTTATAAATTATAGCATGTCCATAGTAGACTAATAGCTTGAGGAAAAACTTGTAATGGCTCTCCTTAATCAAAATAAGAGCAAGTTGTTGTTTATCCAGCTGAGAAATGTTGGCTCAAGGGTGCTCATTTTATTATTTCTATGCCAAATACAAATAACCCATAGAAACATGACCAATGAAATAAGCATAAAAAGTTTAGGAAAAAACCATATTAATGTGGCTATGAAAGGCATAGTTTCTTGGGAACTCATCCATTCCTTAGCTAACTTATTTATTTAGAACTGAATATGGGCTGGACATTGCGCTATAAGCACTAGAGGTGTCATGGTAAGCAAAACATTTATGGTCCCTGTCTTCATGGAACTTACTGTCTGGCAGCAAACTAAATGGTAGAATAGAGCTTGTAGGACTATTTACTCCTTTGAAACCAGAGAGCCTCTCTTTAGCATTCATTGTAGCATGACAGGGTTATAAAGAATGAACTAAAATGGAAAATAAATTTACTTTCTCTTAAAAAGAAAATAATAAAGTACTTTGGAGAATTAGCTTTTAAAGGATTGGCTGCTCCAAAAAAGAAAATAAACACCTCCAAAGTTTATATCATTATATTGAGTTTTCATGTCAGTTGGCTTTACCGATGATATTTAGAGTGGTTCATCTGCTATTTAGTCATACCCTAAAGGTGTTCAAATGATCAAAGCCTTCATTCTCAAGTGCCTTCTGTTTGCTAAAATTCAGGTAGGCACTTAATAGCCAAAGGATGTAATGAGTTAACTTTTCTGAAACAGCTCTGTCTTGTCTTCTTAATCTCCACAATGAACGACAATCCACTCCTCTTTCTTTCTCTCCAGTGCTTCCATCCTCCATATGTGTGCACACATTCACTAACTTCTAACTGGGTATCAGTGTGAACTTTTCTTAATGGCTTTGGCAAATCTCTGTGACTGAAAGGAGAGGGAGCTTACTGGAGTATGTTTAGTCTCCGTACAAAACAAAAAGGGTTTAGGTTTCCTCTGATTGACTGCAGTGCTCCACCCTTTATCCTCCAGACAACTTCACTTCTCTGGCCCAGATCAATGTCAGTAGTTAAATGAATCAGTCATTTGAAAGCTGTCTGTTGACCTTTCCTTCGTGATTGATTGCATGAAATGTGCACAGGAGTGATTTTTCTGGCCAAGAGAACGGTCACACTGTATGCCCTCACTGCCACTCCCAGTAGATCACTAGGGTTTCCCACAGAGGGACAGGCTACTTGTGTAGAAGCAGGACCTGAAAGCATTCTAAAGTAACCATAATGAAGCTGAAAGCCATATCTAGCCTTCCTCCATTACCTGCAGGAATTATTTATAAGGAGAAGACAGCGTTTGAGCAGTTTATTGGCCTTCAAGATACTTCCTGAAGAGGATGGTGAGGAAGTCCTCAGTGACATTTGCACAAGGGTGTCAGATTTTTCAGCTTCCACTGAATGTATCCAAATATCCTTCCCACCTTGGACTCTGAAGAATTCCTGGATTTTTCAAGTTGAGAATGTTGTAAACTTGCAATTTTGTTTTGTCTAAACTTAGAGAAGTGAATTTTTTTTAAAATAGGACAATAGTTTGCTGTAGTAAAAGATATCAAAGAATCAACAGTTGAAGTACTAATTATTTGTTTCTGGCCCAAGCTTAGATTCCTCATGAAGTAAGTTATTTCATATAAATCAACTTTATGATAAAATATTTAGAGGCAAAATATGAATTCAGTTGTAATGATACATGATCCCCAGGAAAAAAACTATATTATCGAATCTGAAAATACTTGGGAAGGAATAAAATCATATAGCAAAAGGGATTTTGCCCTTTTTGGTTTTTGGACATGCAGAGATTGGCTTAAACCTTGGGATAAAACCAATCTGTGAAGGAAAAAATCCTATAATTTCATTAGCTAACACTGTGAACATATTTTGAATTATCAGAACACTTTGACAAACAGTATTTCATTTGCCTGATGTTTTAGGGAAGAGGGTATGTTTTTCTCTGTGTACCACTTGTCAGTTAGTGAGGGGGAAATGTTTAAGTATATTGACTCGCACTGTCTTTCATTTATGGCTTCCTGATGAGTCTTTTCTTTTCGCAAAACAATTACTGCAATATATTTCTGATTTGAGGTTAGAAAATAAGAAAATCAGGGATCATTTTGAGTGGTAGGCAAACTTGTATTTGGAACTGAATAAAACAGTCCCAAACCAAAGGAATAATTATTCAAAATCTTGCTACCTATTTCTATTCCATTAAGGGAATAATAAGCAATGGCTGCCATATCTTAGATCTTTACTGAGTTTCTGGGTCAGTGATAAATTAGTAATAAATTAATAATCTCTGATGATTGAAAGACCTGAAATATAAAATCATTCCCATTTTACAGATTAGAAAACAGAGTGGTGGAGTGTTGGAGAAATTATCTAAATTGAAACCTAATTCTATGGGTTTCAAAATCTTCTGGCCTTGCAATATGCCATAATTATAGTATATTCACTCACCGAATGGAATAGTATGTAACTATTTAAAAGCATATCATAAAATTGTGTAGGATTATGTGAAAATGCTTATGAGACAGTAAATAAAAATGTAGGACACAATAAAAAAGCATATATTTAAAAAGACTGGAAAGAAACATACATAAGATGAAAATAGCTCTGTGTTATGCTTTTATTCCTTTCCTACATTTTCCAAACTTTTAAAATATCATTAAATTATACTGCTTATAATTATCTATAACTATTTTTAAATAATAAATGAATCAAATGGTTGAATGGTAAATGAGTTTGTGGAGAATATTAATTTTGATATGTGTCACCTGCGTGCCTTGTGTACTAACGTTGTTACACTTACTACATCAAGCTTTACAATTTCTTTGCACATAATCTGGGAGACCATTAGTGAGCTCCACATAAGATCCGCCTATGTCTTCTTTTTTGTATACCCTCCAGGTCCTGGTGCAGTGATTGGCCCTGAGTGATCACTCTAATAAATGTCAGGTGAATGACTGTTGAATAAACAAATGTCTTTTTTAAAGCTTATTATTAATGAAGAGTTTGTGAAGTAAGCATAGAATTGTTGAATGTAATCTCTCATGTATGCCTTACATAACATATGTAAATTTGGATTTATATTTTAAAATGTGCATAAATACCTATTTCTGCTATACTCATCTTCAATGGTATTCTCATTTAGTGCTCAATATTTATGTCGTGTGTTCATATTACCCTTCTCCTGGATAAGAATTGTGACTCTAAAATCTAGGATAGGTTAAAGTTGATTCTTTTGTTAGTAGCATACTTTAAAATATTTTTTAGTTCAAAGCTTACAAATGAATTCAGGATAGGCAGTTTGGTTTTCACTTACAACAACAACCTATAATTATTTCCCCTTCTGTTTAGTTCAAATGTGTAGCATACCACAGTACTCAGGTATGGGATTGCCTTTGAAATACTTTTATTTTCTCATTAGATGCTATTATTCCTCTTCTTGACCAATTTAGGTGATTCACCAGTTTGAAAACAAAAGAAAACTGATAAAAAGCCATTAGTCACTCCTGTTTTAATTTTAATATCTAGAGCTCAGTAAATGTCTCCTTTGAAAGTTGGGAAAGAACTAAACTATGTGAGTAGTGCTAAAATATGTAAGCAGTGCAGACACCGTCAATAGAGAATACTGTTCTGGTTGCTGCTAAATTGGTGATTAAGGATTTATATAAAAATGTTTTATGTATAGAATGGCTAATACTGTTTTTCTCCAGAAGAGTGTAATTTCCTCATCCGTGGATTTTCATTTTTCAAGTTGTAGAAGTTTTGCCATTAAAAAATTCATTTAACTAGCATTCATTGAATTGCTCCTAGGTGCCATATAAATGGGATTATGTATGTAAAATGCCTTGAAAAGTGCAAAGTCCTATACAAATGAAAATGTTTCTATTAATATTAATATTATGTCTTGAATAATTTCTGATTTCTCCATATAAGTAGTTGCTGCTTGGATATTGGACTCTTATCATGCATTTGAACTTTACTAAATCTTTATCTTAAAACTACCCCTCCTTGTGATGGTGGTAGTGGTAGTGAGCAACAGAGATTTCCACAAAATTCATAACTTTAAAATGAGAATGACAGAGTTGGCCACTGAAAGAGCATGAGCCGCAGAGTCAGAATACGAAATTTTAAATCCTAGATCTGCCATTTAGTAGTTGCTTGGACTTGGGTAGCCATTTAACCTGCTAGAGTCTTAGCTCTTAGTTCATAAAATATGGTTTATAGCCCATGACCTAATTTACTCAGTGAGGTTGTTGTGAAGGTTCAGAGAGATAATATAAATGAAGCTAAAGTGATCTATATGATATTAAGTATGTATCAGTTATTATCTTTTTATTATCAATATGTACATCTCTATGCCAAATAACTTCTATCCTTGTCCTCAAGGTTCTATCATTGTTAAAAAAGGGTCAGTGTTTCATTTGATCTTGAAATTGACAGAGTTGTCCCCTATGGTGTTAGAGGCAATGGTTTTGTCAATTCCAGGGCAGCTTCCATAGAGGAAAAGAGCCTGACTTCTATACTGGGTACAATTTGTCTGTCTTAAAACTGACAAAGTCACAGATGATAAAATGAATACCTATTGTTCTTAACAATCCCCACAGAGGCGAGTGGAAAATATGTTGTAATTTTCCTTTCCCAGTTAAGCTTAAGAAAATAGGGTATTACATGGAAAGAGAAAAATATAGAACAATATTTTCCCCTCTGAAATAAGGAAAATGGAAATGGATAATGGGTATTGGGGAGAAAGATTAAAACTCTTTTCAACTAAATGACTAGCTGACTTCCACTAAAAATAATTTAAATGCCCATATGATTAATATGCACAACTATATATAATTGGATCACTTGTTTACATGGGGAGAAACATCCTATGTAAATTCAATTTCAAAATATTTTCTATATATGATAGCTATATAATAATAAAAAATATTCTGATTTGTAATTAAACCAATTTTTCTCCAATTAATTTTCCATCAAATTTAAAACACAATAGTGAGTTACTTCTGGGAACTAACATTAATGAAGACTTTCACGATTAAGTCCTAACTTTTAAAGATTTCTATCAGTTCTACACTTTGACGGTATGTGGATGCATTATGTGACCATCCTCAGTTTAAACTGGGTTTTAAAATGAGTTTTAATTTTAGTTAAATTTGCGTTTACTGGGTGTTACTTTTAGTACTGCCTCTTAGAATCACTGACTCCTCCATCAAACTTGCTTTTTTTTAATTTCCATTTTTATTCAGTGTTTCCAAATATTTTTAAAAAGTCAAGATTCTTACACCATTTATCTCAAATGAGACCATGCAAGCAATTCAAAGTGTTTTTTCCTTTTAGCTTTACATCTCTAATTTTGAGAACTGCATTTAATGTGGAAAGACTTTCTAAACAGATACGTTAAGAGAGTCATTCCATGTACTTTCTTTTGATAAAAGCACTGACTTATATTAACTATACAAAAAAAAAAATCTCAAAACAAGATCTAAAAGACATCTCTAGTCCCCTTGAGCAAATATGTGAACTCTTTGATCTAATTTTCTAATCTCATCAGTAGTGATGCTTTTAAAAATTTTGAGGTCTTTGAATGAATTGTGGTTGCCACTATTATTATGTTCGTTCAATATCTGAACATACAGACCCCTGTGGACACTGTCATTAAATTATAAATGGTTTGCTTTTTAATAAAATGTAAATGTATTTAAATATCATTTAGGTCGGTTTTGCATTCTCCAAAGAGCACCACTCCTCAAGCCTGTCCAATGAGTTACGCTATAATTCACCACCATCTTTTCTTCTTACTCATTGATCATGAGTGATTTTCTTTTTTTTTTTAGCCCTTTGCAATATTTTTAAGAACCCAAAAGTGAGTCAAGATAACTGACTCCTGCAGTTTTAATATCTCCTTATTGAATTTTGATATGATAGCTTTGATTTAATCATAAAATGTACCATATATTTGGCATCTCTAGCAGATTCAATTTTTTTAAACTAAAAAAATGACATTGTAATTGAAATAGAGTATTAACTGTGAAGAGTAGTGGAGATTTCCTATCTTTCTTTTGCCTCTAGATTGTTTATTAATAACAGGATTGGCCTCTGGGTCAGAATATTGTTGATCAGCCAGCCATCTTTAAATCTGAGTTAACAAAGTAATTATTTGTGAAGCTTTCTGAAACAAGCAGGAATATGCAGCAAGCTTTTGTCAACATTTCTTTAATTCTTGACCCTGTTATTTGATGCCTGGAAAACCTAGAAGACTTTTGCCCCATAGTATATCATTGGAAATGAATAAGCACCAATTGAAAGCTAAAAAGGAAGAGTTTTTGAAAAATGTGTAATATGTTTATTTTTCACCTTTGCAGTGCTATATTGATTTTTCCCAGATTAAAAAAACTGTTACAGTTTAATAAAGCATATCATCTATTTTTCTGTCTGCTGACTTTAAAAAGTACATTTCTGGATAAGGACATATAGAAAACTCTCGTTAAAAAGAGTGTACACAATAAAACAGCTTCAAATTCAAAGTGTTTAAGAGTCAGCTCCTAACCTATATTTCCTGCTGTCGTATCCACCACGAATTCTGCACCTAATTGGGCTGTTGTGCTCACAGTTTTACACAGATGTATTGTGAATTCCTTCTTCAAAATTCTGTCCTCACTCTTGGCTGGAAAGCCTTACACCTTCTTTACATTCCATTATGATCTCAAATTCTAGCTCTGCTAACACCTCATCTCTAATAACTGCAACTCATGGTAATTTTGCATTTACTAGAACTTGTATTGCATTTATTATTTTAAATTGAGATTAAACTTATATTGCTTTATAATAATGCTGGTCACCTTCTAAACTGCCCCCATACATGTAATATGTTCTTTTAGTTCTCTGCATAATATATATTCCCAACATATGCGTTTTTAATAAATATTTTTGAGGTATTCTCTAATTGAATTGGCCAAAATCAGAATTACACATTATTTGAAAAGAAACTCTAGTTATTTACTACTAAATATATGCCTAGCTATCCAAATATAAACAAATAGAAGTCCTTTGGCAGCTGGTTTAACAAATAGATAAGAATAATGTATAATCAGCTTAAAAATCTTATCTATAATAGTTTAAAACCCTGTAATCTGTTAAGTTAAACACTGCATTTGTATAAGACTTTACCCTACTGTACTTGTTAGGAAATGTTTTTTTCTTAGAACAATAAATAGTAAACTTCACCACAGGCATTTTCTAGTAACCTATTCTCCATTTGAGACGAAGTCTTGAATTTTTAATGATACAGGATATGAATGGATGGTTAAATTTTACTTTTTTTATCCTTGTATAAAATATACTTTTGAATTTTAAACACAGATAAAAGTGCTTAATGCACAAGGTAACATAAAAGTAAAACCTGTTAGGTCCCTAGTATATATTTTGAGAAACGTTTTCATAAAAACAAAGGGCAGGTAATGGCTCAGACTTCTACTGCTGGAAGAAGGCAGCTCTGTAATTCTGGATGTTTCCTGCTAAGTTGATTCTATATTAATTTTAACAGGAAGCAGGAACAGCATGTTTTACTATACAAGAATGTGCTGGAAACCATTACTCTAATTTTTAAAAATTAGCAATAAGTGGTAGAAGAAGCATGATGGAAACAAACACACAGAAAGAGTTATGAGCTATCATAAACTCAGCTACTCAGTGCAAAGAAAAAGTATTTTATTAAAGTACTGTGTCTAGGCATAAAATAAAAGTGCAATTCCCCAAAAAGGAAGTACACATTCCTGTTTCAATATCCTAGGAAATAAATCCCATTCTACATTCAAGATGTATTTCTATCCATCTGCCTCTTTCTCTTTCACACATCTACCCACTCCCACTCATACAAACAGAAACAGGCAAGCTTTTCTATAAAATTTTTCACAATAAACAGTAACTAGATGAATATTGCACTAATTTCAGTAGTTTCGGTATATCTCCTTTATTATACACATGTTTTTGATATAAACCACAATGTTCTATCAAATCTTGATGTTAGCCAAACAGTGTCAGTGACAATGGCATTATAGTGTTTGGAAACATATTGATCTTCAATTGGCAATTTCTGTTTGAGAGTAAAATAAATCAGTAATGTTTTAGTAATGTCTTAGTAGAAAAAATTAACAAAATAAAAGAATAAAATCATTATTTTACTTGGAACACAGCACATAACACATTTCAGTATTTATAGTTTATGGCGTCCTTTCATATAAATTATCTCATTTGATCTCTGGAACTGTCTTGTGTGGTAATTACTATCATTTCTAATCCTACAGATTAGTAAACAAGCTCACTAGTTGTATTTATTTATTATCTTTATTCTAATTTGAGATTAAGCTTATATTGCTTTATAATAATGCTGGTTACCTTTTAAGCTGCCCCTATATATGTAACATGTTCTTTAAATTCTCTACAACATATATCCCAACATATGAAGGGTGTTTAATAAATATTTTTGAGATGAATCAGAATTTGGGTACACATTCTTTCTGACTGCCCTGTGGTCCTCTTTATATCACAACTGCACAGAAAATGGAGTAGATTGTCCCAGAAAATAGAATGAGTATTTTGCTGACTTGTCTATTTACGGATAGGCAAAGTTATTCCACATATGGGTCTTACAGATGTCCATTAAAATGAATTATATTTTGCCTCTTTGCCGATATTTGAGTATATCATCCTAAATTCTGCATTTTTCCTATCAATGAGTGATTATAATCACTTTTTCAAAATAGTCTCCCTTTTCTGTCTTTGAAATGGCAATACAGTACTATATAAGGAGAGTTGCCATTTGTACCTATGATTATTTTGTCAGTCTATAGTTACTTTACTGCGTTCCTATTTGTGTCTCTGTTTCATGAAAATTCCTAAAATACATCTTTCTTTTGGTCTGCCATTGAAAAATGTTTGTTTGCAAATATTAAAATTTTAGAAGGGAGGCAATTTTTTTTTTATTCCCTGCATTTTACTTTTGTGTTACCACCTGCACATTCATTTGTTTATTCAACAGATATGTATTAAGTTCTTATTGTTTTCCCAGTACCAACCACTGGAAAATCAGGTGAACCCAGTCCCTACCAAAAGGATGCTTTTGTCTAATGGGAAAAATAAGAAATATATAAAGATTACAGAAATAAATTATATTCTATACTTGATCCAGTACAGGGTATATAATAATTTGAGAGATGTTCAAACTAAAAATTTTACATCTATGACATTTTTTATCTTTTAAAGTACTTCTAAAAATATATCTTTTAACACAAATATAAAACTTCAGAGACTGATAGACTGTCTCTGAGATGCTCTCTTAATGAATATGACTAAATGTATAAATGTATTCAGAGACAAAATTTCCTCCTTAGCATGAAGATTATTGATAGATAACTACTAGATGACAATTTTCTTTTCCATTTATATTCATGATTATGCTGACATTTCAGTAAAGTTTTATTGAAGCAATAAAGTCACTCACCAAAATGCAGATGATGAATCCACGACAACTGTTAATTATGCTTTCTTTCCTAGATATAGACATAGAGACATGCAGAATCTGAGCCATAGTCAAGATGTTAGATATTTTATAATGATTAGAATATATTAATATAGGGTCTCTTTTTGTATATTAAATAAAAGTTCACAAAGAGATTAGCACTTCAGGTAAGCAATAAAATGTGATTGAATGCTTATTTTAATATGAACTTTGGGAGATTTATTGAAAGGAAATCTCTTAAATAGTTCAAAACATTTAGAGTTGTCACATTTTTAATGCCTTTTTTTTTTTGCTTTTAGTTACTTCTGTAAAGACTTTTGGTAACTTGCTAAATTTATTAACCAATGCAAACTCCTCCTGTCTTCTACTCTTGACTGTCATGACATTATATTCTGGTCCCTTCCACCTCTCTACCTCTCAGGTCTATCCTTCTCCTTCTCCTTTTCTGGATCTTCCTCTTCTCCACAACTCTTAAGTGTTGAAGCCTCAGGGCTGCATCCTAGGTCCTCTTTTCTTTATATACATTTTAGGGCTTCTGAGTATATTTGTTCGAGTTCTCTGTCATGGCTCTGATTATCTTTCTAGATAGTCTCATTTAGTTTCAAGGATCGAAATTTCATCTACATGCTGATGACTCCTAAACTTACAACCCCAGCCTTGGCCTTTCCCCTTGAAATCCAGAATCATAGAGTCAACTACATATTTGACATCTCCACCTGGAATAGGTTTCTTATACATATCGTGTCCATAAGAAAGTTCTCGATTTCTCTCTATCCCTTCCCTGCCCCTAAAATTCCTCTTATGGTTTCCATCGACATTTTCTCTTTCTCTCACTTTTGCACCTCAGTCATCAGCGTGTCTTGAGACCCAGATTTCACATCGAATGCGGACTAGGTCCACTAATAATCTGCTCTACCTACATCTCAACATCTTCTCTGCTGTCCTCTAGTTCAAGACTCCATCATTTCTCACCTAGAATATGACAGTAATCTCTTACTCCTCCTGCTTCAACACTTGCCCTCCTCCACAGTCCCCAAATCATTCTACACAAAGCAGCCAGGATGAGTTCTTAAAATCCCACCAGGTCAGTGACTTTATTCCTTATGATCTTCCAATAATTCCACCCTATACTCAGAATAAAATAATCACTACTTAATGCAGCCTACAAGGTCCTGCATGGCATGGCCTCTCTTTACCTCTCAGATCACATCTTACACCGTAGTCACCATCTCTCGCTGAGTTCTGTTTGCCTTCATTCATTCTGTTCCTTAAAAATGCCAATGTCATTTCAACCTTAGAGTCTTTGATTCCTCTGTTTGCAGTGCCTTTTCCCTGGAAACTGAATGACTCATGTTTTCTTACAATCATCTCTATCGTATCCTACACTTTTAATGTCTTAATTCTTGGAAAGTATATTTTATTTATTCATCCATTCATTATATGTTTTTCTGACATCTTCAATTTTTATTGCACGCTTATACTCTCTTTCCCCTTTATGTTAACACAGTGCTTGAGAGAATGAATACCTGTCTGGCAAAAAAACATGGTTTAGTAAAATGCTCATTTTTCCAACTGACCTTTTCTTTTCTGAATATACCTCTGAAAGCTGGAAAGCATGGATTTTCATGAGAAAGTGAACTACTACTTTATCTACCATTATCTTTATCTGAAGTTTTCTAAATACTTGAAATATTCCATGTTAACAGTTCTTGTCTCCTCCTGAGACTGTGAATAAAATTATTTCCAGATGGTCCCAAAGTTTCCAGCATATTGCAACAGTTAACAAAAAGCTTTTGTAAATGTTTTATTACCCACTAAGGGGCCTATGCTACCGTTAATTTGTATTATGAGTTCCTGTTGTTAATGGTAGAATTTGTCTATGTGTGCATTTTTCTCCTTACCTCATATAAAATAGAGTGTCAGCTACTAAGAGTCACAAATTCCAGAAAACTGACTTTAAAGTGCTTAAAAACATGTTAGGTGTGCCTCTTACCAAAGAACTAGCTTTCAGAAGCTATGGAAGTGTTGTATTAGTTTACTGTTAAGGAGAATGTCTTTCAGAATCTTCTAAAACAAATGTAAAAAGAGCTGGATTATTATTTTTGTCAGTGAGTGTATAAAGTGCATTTCATGTCTTTTTCTTTTCTTGCATTGCATTTGTATCAAATAAATTAATGCATAATTCAGTTTAGAGCATTGTATTTCTGTTCATTTATTTTTATGTATAATTATAGTGATAGTACATTGCATCAAATAGCACTGTGTTTTTTAGAGTCTTTTTATTTATTTATGTTCACAGATGTTAGATTAAAGAAATAAGTTTAACATCAATATTCCTGCTATTGACTTAATGGTTATTTCCACAGCATTTCCAGGATAGGGAGTCACTTGGGCCCTTGGTAATTTTTTGTAAATTGGACTCATGTATTAACCATAGAAAGGAGGCAGGATAGCATCATTGTTATTTCTAATACAAAACATCCAAAAAGTTTGGAAGAAGATGGGATGGGATTTACTAAAGCCCTCTTCAACCTACTTGTTTACTTATACGAAAAAGACAAACCTAAAATTATCATGCCATAGCCCAGGAGGAAGGAGTTAGCCAATAATGAATTCAAGGTCATAAAGTATATTTCCTATTTCTTTACAAGAACCTAAGGCTATAGTTTCACTTGCTGCTTGCCAACTTATGTATGGTTACCAGGGAAACTTCCTGTTCTAAATTACACTGTGTGGAATTTACATGTTTTCTGTTTATTTAGACCCCGAATTTAGGTTCTATTTAAAATAACTAGGATGTGTTAGGAAGGAGTTCTCTAATATATCATTAACATTTGTAGTGTCTTGCTTAAACTAAAAAACTTTTTTAGTGGCATGTAAGTATTTATAAGAGTATAAATCAATACATAGTACATTTAACCAGAAACATAAATTGAACCATTCTGGTTTCTTTGTCTAAATAGAATAAATTAGGCAAAAAGCAATGTTTTACTTTGAGTAATTTTATGTATGAATGTTATAAAGTTTACCACGGAGTTCAATGTTTATACAGCATTTCCTTTTTGGCTCTATTGTGGCATTTGTATCTCTTGTGGGTTTATGAGCATATTTTCAAATGGTAACAAATTTGTGGAGAGTCTTACCGAAAATGCTACCACAGTCCTTTAATAAAACCTTGCATTTAGGTATTAGAGATGACTATTCAGTCACTCCTTTGTTTATTTAGTGAGAACCTACTAGTCACTACTAGGTG
The DNA here is from genome assembly GCA_029593785.1 of Cabassous unicinctus. Taxonomy (NCBI): domain Eukaryota; kingdom Metazoa; phylum Chordata; class Mammalia; order Cingulata; family Chlamyphoridae; genus Cabassous; species Cabassous unicinctus. Next base: position 14,182 of record JAQZBX010007148.1, read on the forward strand.
AAAGCAATGTACAAAACACCAAGGCTCCCAAATCAAGGAGCCTGGTGGGGGCGGGAGTGGAGGGGGGCAGGATGGTGAAGGCAATAAATCAATCATCAGCACATTATTTTATAATTCTATAGAAGAGAATTTCTCTGTGTGCCAGGGTAATGAGAGAGGAACATCCAAAACAGAAGGCGGGTTGTAGGATGGCTTTCTGGAAGAAGACATACATTAAGGAATTTTTAAGGCAAGGGGTAACTGACATGATCAGATTTGTATATGGGAATGATAGGAATGAGAACTCTTACCACAATGTGGAGTGTGGTGGGGATGAGCTCAGACTGGAGATAAGAAGACCAGATAGTTGGGAGACCACTGCATCATTTAGGTATAGGCTGATGAGTGCCTAAACTAAGGCAGTGGCAGGAGGAATGTCAAGAAGGGGATGTCAAAGGGTATTGGCACCACAATGATTTCCAGTCCAAGAATGTTAGAGAGGCAAGGGATTGTCCACAGTCAATATCTATATTTTATAGGTTAAGAAACAATAGCCCTGGGAAGCGGGTGTGGCTCAATGGATAGAGCTCCCGTTTACCATATCCCGGGGCCTCCTTGTGAGGGCAGGCCGGCCGGCCCGCGTGGCGCGGTAGGCTGATGCAGCAAGAACTCACAGCAAGGGGCAGATAAGCAGACACGGCAGAAACACACAGCGAATGGACACAGTAAAACACAAGCAGCAAGGGGGGGATAAGTAAATTAAATAAAATAAAATCTTTAAAAAAAAAAACACAAAAAACAATAGCCCAGAAGATGAAGCTTCCATAGTCTAAAGCTTAGATGAAAAGCATATTAATCCTTTAACATTGTCGGTGGTAAGCATGCATTAGTTTCAGGAACATTTTGTACCCTTAGGTTAAAATAATGAAAACTTTTGAATGGTTATAAATTCCATAAATATACAATTTAATTTTATTTATATTTGACAATTTGAACTTCAGTGAGTCAGAAACTAAATAGATGAGACTGGTAATTTTTTTTTTTTTTAAATCAAAGCTGATTAAGATAAAATTATTTTAAGAAAAGGTTGTCCTTCAGGTAACCTGATATTTTTCAGACAAGTATTTTTTATAGTTCATTTCCAGTATAAATTTATGAAATCATTTTATGTCATGTAACATTTTCTTGGCTATCACAATATTCTTAATTCTTAATGGAAAAGGGGCTGTGTAATTAAATGAGGAGCTGGACCTGTGGTTATTCTCTTACTAGTAATATGCATTAAACTGGTCATCTAGGTAGAGGATAAATGGAGTTTACAGAACCCTCCTCATAGTATTGGACCTTTTAAAAGTATAACTGAGATTTAATGATGAAATAAATTGTAGGAGAAAATGACAAAGCAACATCTCCTTTTCCTTTCCCTTTAAAAAATGAAATTGAAAATCAATGTATATTACATAACTGGCCTGGATTGATTTAAGCCCACAGTATAATCATCAATATGATAATCTTTCAATATTCAAATGCTTCTTTTGAGAATAGCACCAGAGCAAATATGAAGTATTTCACCAAGTTAGAGGGGTAAAAAAAAAGAAAAAAAAAAAGACATAATGCTAATAATATGAAATTGTTAATTTCCTTTGGTATCTAAAGAAGGTCTCTATACATCATATTTTTAAAAGAACTCAAGTAGGCATTAATCTTAGGAATATAGATAATGTTTTCATTTGATCTTGATTTAATTAAGTACCTAGCACAAAGTTCTCACACACCAGTGTTTGCTTACTACATTTTGCTAAGTAAATAACTCATGGTATTTAAATTTAGACACTTCTTTGCCTTAGGCATATATTTAGACACAACACATTTAGTATCTCCATAATAGTAGAGATGATGATATTCTGTATTAGGTTAAGATATCTAGAACTCCCAATTCCATTTAGTGCAGTAATTTTTTTTTAATACATATTTTTCTATTGAAATTTTTGGAGGAACCTGCAACTAATTGGACATCTTGTTGCATTAAATAGAAATACATATTTTTCAAAAAATATCACCAATATCTGCAAGAAAGGTAGAACATAAATGTCAGATATCCAAACCTGGATTTGTTTTAAAACCACTTTATAGTAATTGTGTTACATCAGCCCAAAGAGATGATATAGGTTTGGATGGATTGCCTTAATTGGATTATGTTTGCTATTTGTTAAACTTTTATATCCAGAAACAAAAGTTTAGAAAGTATTTTCAGGCTTAAAAATAATTTCTTATAAAGATAACATGAATTGGTCACATATTTTGACTTTCCCTTAAAAATTTATCCAGAATCTTATATCCACTGTGTCCACTTTGGTCCAAGCCATGATCCTGTCTAGATTACTTATTGTAAGGGCCTCCTAACTAGTTGACTTAGCCAGAATAGGCTAGGCTTTGCAGCAGTAACTCTCAACTCTCCAAACTTCAGCAGGTTAACACAAAAATGTATATTGCTTGTTCATACATTGTGTACTTTAAATTGGCAAGAATAAGAAGATTGGGGGGGTGGGTTTCTTACAGCCATTAGGGAATCAGGGTGACAGAGGCTGCACTATTCAAAATGTTGCCAGTTGAAGCAGTAGGGAAAGAGGGAGATTGGAGAATGACTCAGCCTCAGCCTACAAGTGACACATGGTCTTTACAGCTGACATCGCGTTGCCCAAAGTCAGTCATGAGGCCCCTCCTAACCACAAAAGAGTTAGGAAACATACTCTCCTGTATGTCCAGGCAGGAAAGGGGAACCAAATACAGCTGAGCACTAGTAATGTCTCTCACATCAGTTTGGAAGATTCAATCCCTTCCATACTACATATAAGACAGTCTTAACACAGCCGCCAAAATGATCATTTTAAGTGCATCAGATCCAATCACTTCTCTGCTTGAAATCACTGAATGGCTCCCAGTTCACTCAGAAGAAAAACTTACATCCTTACTATGAACCACAGCATGTAACATATATCCAGGTGCCTCTCGCCCTCACTTACTTTAGGTTCCCTTATTAGGCAGGCTGTTCTTCATGACCCTGCTTTATTTTTCCATAGCATTTACTCTTTGCCATACTAATAAATATGCTTGGAGGAATTAGTGTTTGTTTGTTTATAGTTTGTTTCTCTCTTCCTACTAGAATGTAAGATATAAAAGAGCAAGCACTCTGAACACTTAGTGTGTAATTTTAACCCACTGCTTATAATGGTGCTTGATATATTAGAACATAAATGAACAATTGAATGAATGGGATAATCCAAGAACTGTATTGAGATTCTCATTTACTCTGTATAGAAAACTGCTTGTCATATACTATTCTTCATTTTTTTCTTTTATATATTTTCTTTCATTACTTCCTTTCCTTTTGTCCTTGTTACTGAGGGTACGACTAAAATTTCTCATGCAAGGGATTGCTCCATGCTTTATGGGATCCAGTGTGAAAATAGTAAAAATGAGATCGCAATTAAACCTGGCATATAACTTCTCTATTGAGTGATTGTATTTAGGAGAGAGAACCCTGCAGGTCAGCAGTGGCCTGAATTGGGGTTATAATATAGGGTGGCTTCTGAATCAAATTGATTTAATGAAGTAGAAAATAGAACCATTAATAGGTCTATTTCTAAGCCTTGTTATATTCATTCTTAGAATGGGACTGAATTCAAAATAAGACAGTTTTATCAGGCTGCCATTTTTTATACTAAAGACATATTCTACAACTTAAAATTATTACATTTAAGATTTTATTGGTCAGCTGCCTTATTAACATGATGAGCAAGAAAAATACACATACGTATTCTTATATGTATGTACATTTATACTGGTAGGAGTTAAGGATTGGGTATTTATAAAATAAAGAGTTAAAGATACTCTGAAAAGTACTTATTGGACTTTAATAGTTGCAAAATGAACAATATCTTTTTAGCTCACTTGACAGGAGATGAACTGTCAAACAAGGGAAGAGAGAGGGAGTCTGGTTGAATTATTTGCTAGTGTGAGGCTGATGATTTATTATGCCTTAGTGGAACTTGAGTTCCTTGTCAGTGGACAGTCTAATATAGCAGAACCAAAGCCCAGGCATTTACTATTAGCAGGAGGTCTTGAAAACAAGACAGTGATGGGCAGGTGCTTATAAAGGACTGGCTGTGGGAACTGCTAGAACTCCCTGCTGCTGTTCCAGTGAATTCCAAAGTGGTCATCTTAACATGCCCATCTTTCTCATCTGAGACATAAAAAGCAGGCTGTGTGCAATGGCAGAAAAATGACCAGGGGTGGTCTTTGAGAAAATTCTCAGCCAAATTCCATCATATATATATATGCTAATGGTAGCGTTTATTGCTTATTTCTAAGGATATGGTAACTACAATTTTTAGGCGATTGTTTCCTAAAGTAATAAGTATTCCAGAATAAACTGAAACCTCATAAAAAGTAAACTATTTTTCTGTTTTTTGTTTTTTTTTCTGGGTGAAAATTGCATTCATCCTCTTTGGTCTTTTTTAAACTAAGCTACCCCTTATGAATATGAGGTATTTTATCTTTAATAAATACATTTCATTTACCATTTTGGACCTTCCATTGTTGGATATTAAAGTTGTTAGGTTCATAACCTTCATATTGTTTAAAAAATAATTTTGGTGGCTTGGAGCTATGTATCTCTCATTCTTGAGAGTGTGAACCTTTGTGTAAATAGGACCTTTGGATGAGGTTACTTCAGTTAAGATTTGGCCCAGCTGAATCAGAATGGGTCTTAATCGTATTTCTGAAAGCCTTATAGGGAAGGTCACAGAGGGAGAAAGCCGGAGGAAGCAGCCAGAAGCTGAAAGTCAATGGAATCCAGATGAGAAAGGAGAAGCCAGGAGAGGCCAAGAGAGGCCACTGTGCACATTGCCATGTGACAGAAAAGCCAAGGAGCAAGGATCACCTGCAGCTATCCCCAAAATGCTACAATCTTCTGGAGAAAGTATCGCCTTGATCATGCCTTGATTTTGGATTTCTTCTAGCCTCAAGACTGTGAGCCGATAAATTCCCATTATTTAAGCCAACCCATTGCATAGGATTTGCTTTGGCAGCCAGGAAATCAAGACAATACATTTAGGGAATTGAGGGGAAAATATTGTCTGCTGGTTTACACTATTAAATCTCAATCTGCTGCATAAATAGTATTATCTGGGGGAACTTTTAAAAATACTCATCCTTGGGCTGCCATCCACAGCAATTAAGTCTGGATTCACTGCAGTGGGGCATCAATGTTTGGTAAAAGCCTCCTAGGGGATTCTAATGGACAGCCAGGATGGAAAACCACAAATGTATACAAACCTTTGCTATGACTCTGCCTCCTGCTCGGACAGGACATGCAGCTGCCTTAAGATTAGATGACCTCCCTTAGGAAGTACCCTGGGCTGCTTGAATTGCCTGATATTCTAGAAATCCTTCCACACCTCCTTAGTTTCTAATGTCTGAGCTTTGTCAGATAAATCCCAATATCTGGGTTTCTCAGCTGCTCCTATAGGGTATGGTTGGTAGATGCTTCTGACCTTTCTCAAAATGTCTGTTAGTGGCAGATTTATTCCCTAAACATTGCCCCAAGCTGTGGACATTGGACAGCTCAGGGCACCTCTAAATTTAGCATCTGTACATTCAAATTTTATTTGTATTCCATTCCCTATGGAAAGATGATTAAAACCCTGGTGTTTCATTTCAATTTCAGGAACCAGAGAATAGCTTCTTTAAGGAGTTTTCTCAACCACTTGGAGTTATATTAGGAAAGCAAGTCTGAGAAGTATCTCGTAAAACCTTCTTAATGTGTTTGTCCTGTGCCTTGACTACAGGGCTTAGCAGCCATTCTTCTTAAAGATGACTGTTTTTCCTGTATCTCAGAGAACAAAGCCTATGTCTTGATTCTCACCTGTTCATTAGTTACACACCCAGGAATCTCTCCAATGGTTCCAGATTCCATGTCTTCCATCTCTCTCACATAGAAACATTGATCACAGTTTTTCAATCAAAATTAGAGACACATGACAAAAAAAATGTACATATCGAGATAAAAAGAGAGAACGTTTGAAAGCAAGAATGACCTGGAAAATAAAAAATTCATATATGTCTGTATACACGTAGACATAGGAATAGAGCACATATACATCCCAGAGGCCTTAAAGGTAGATGTTCAAAACCTGAATTCCAGAATTAATAGATGAGACATAGTTAAGCCACATATATCTGCTTCTTCCCAAAAGATAATGTCGTCATCCTAATGGCTTTATGCATTTTTTATTCAAGTTAAAATTAACATTCTATGTGTGTGCTCTTTTATACTTGCATGCACACACTGAGGCACATTGCGCACACACATGCACCTCATCACAAGCTGTCATAATTCAGATTCTGGGTATATCCAAAATGAGTGAATTTGGTATGAGATTCCTTTGCCCAATACAAGAGTATGGTAAAGAGCACAGGCTCTTGAGACAGCCACACACGGACAAAAAATCATGAGTGCCCCTAAAAGTTACTTAATCTCTATTAGCCTTGACTTCCTTACCTGTAATCTAGGGATAAGAACAGTAAATACCTCAAAGGGCTTAGAAGATTAAATGGGATAAAAGCATGGAAAAAGGCTTAGTACAGTAATATGCATTACTTAATATTAAACAATTATAATTTTTATTAGTACAAGTAGTTGTCTTTCTTCTCTTCAAAGCAACATTTTTTTTCAAAAGAGTTTTGGAATGCTTTCCTGACAATACTAATAATGTACATGAGCACCTTGACTCTGATCTGATCTGAGTAAAATACCTTCCCAAAACAATGTGTATTTAGGATTTTTTCACAGCAACAAACACACACTCAAATGTAAGAGTATTAAATTGCTGATTTAGCAATTAATGATGGTTTACTTTCATTGAGTACTTAATCTGTGTCATGCAACACGAGATAACACATGTAAAGCACAGGACAAATAACTCATCACTAGATCTGCAGGACAAACTGCAATTCAGATCTAACTGCTCTCATTTTATGTATGAGAAAACCATCTCTTTGAGATTTTGAGAAACTTACCCAAGTTCCTACCACTAGGAAGTGAAATGAAATTGAAACTTGGGTCTGGCTCTAAAGCCCAGTGCTTCTTACTACACTGTCTTTCTATCAGCCTGTGCAACTTGTGTATCAAATATATATAATATATATATTTGCTTATTTGTATTTGGCTAAAGTGAGATGTGTGGTCCTTAGAAACACCTGAATGTTTCTATAACATTTTAGAAACTATAGCAAACTATGCATGTCTTTGTTTTTTTAAATTTAGAAAAGGTAATAGATACAAAGGAAATGTTCTCTGACAAATATAATGGACAACACAGTTCCAAAAAGTTAGATTTCATATGGTTACTTGAGATTATATGTAATTTGTGTGATCTTTTACCTGTAATATACCATAACCTTCTGGGGCAAATAAAGTAGTTCACTTTTCTGTCATCCCCAAATTGTAACATTCCTCTTGTGACTGCAGAGTACCCTGTAGGGATGGTAGATGCCAGGGCTTTTAATACTTCACAAAGACTGGAGGCCAGCTGCATTCAAACAGAAATATTTACCGAGAAGTTAATCCATGTATCAGAGATCTGAAAAATCAGAGCATGACTAACAGCTGAAAATAAAGCTCATTACTGGAGCAATCTGCATTGAACCCAAAGGGAAATTGTCTAATTCTAGAAAAGCTGTGTTTAAAAGAAAGGCTAAGAAATGGAGTTAGATCAAAGGATATATATAAAGAGCTAGACAAACTGACTTAAATTACTGAATATTAATAAAAATAGATAAATTGAATAAAATGAGTTACTAATTTATTGTAATGCATCATGCAGTCTTCATTCAGAAGTGTTTCCTTATCCATAACTATATATGTTGTCTAGTACTTGTTAGCATGAATAATGCAGGTAGACATTATAGGTGCCTGACATAAATGCATGAACTTTTAAAAATATTCTATTGCTCTGAGAAATAGAATGGGTATTTTTTGGTTATTGTTAGGGATCATGCTGCCTCTTCATGGAATGAAGGAGTTGTAATTGGTTGTTGATTCAAGGTTAGGCAGAAACAGATTTTTTTGGAAGTTGTTTAATGAAATGATAGATAGATGGTCAGCAGTAAGTCCTAAGGTTTCCCAAGTGGGTAGGACTCATAGAGAATGGTTAAGAATTTTAAGAAGATACCACTTCATAAACAATTTAAAAGATTTTAAAAATCCTATACAGAAGTTTGCTTGTATATTGGAGGTGTTTTTGGTTATTTGTTTTAGTGTGAGAGGACTAAATTTTTAGATTCATTTGTGAGCTTAAAGAGACAATGAACTTAGTTGCTGCAGATCACACAGAATGTCTCTTATTCTGGGTAACTTCTGACTTTATACTTTTTGAAATATTTCTGTATCAATTGAAATGGCAAACAAAACCAATGAAACATGAAAAAAATTAAAACAACTAATAGCACAACTTAATCATATAAAAATAATACTGAGCATAGAGGTTCCTTCGGAGGAAGATGTGCTGTATATATATATTTTCCTGAATGTCACAAAAAAGAAACAGAGAGAAAGGCTACAACAACTGATGATTCATGAGAGTACAAGTTGTATTTTTAGCATATATCAAGCCATTTAGTTCTCTCAGCAACCTTTCAAATCAGGCATCATTATTATCTCTCCTATACAAACTGGGAGATCATGTCAAAGGGAGCTGAATATTATACCAGTGAGCCAGGGAGCATGATCCAAACCAGGTCTCTGATTCTGATCCATGTTCTCCATGTTGGCTTCAATCATGGATCCTTCAAGGAATCCCCAGCGATTCTTATCCTCCATAATCCAAGTTTAAGAGGAAAGAGTATAAAGATACCTCAGCTGAAGATTACATTAAGCTTTCGTCTTCAGGAGAGCTGGGACATTTTACCTAAGCTAAAAGTGAACAGAACAGGAGGTAGGACGAGCAAGAACACTTATAGATGGTACTGCTTGTTAAAATAAAGACCAGATGGTGGCAATGCTGTCATGGGCTCTCTTGGCTGAAGTGGAGAATGCCAATCAGAGAGAATCAAGATAAATGAGCTTGATAGTAAAGGTGAACCAGTATTTATTAAACATCAAGGTATTATTAAGCAAACATAGAAGGGAACATGTTTTCGAAAATAAAGAAGCTTATCTTCTAGTTTTCGAAATATGGCGTTTTTAAGAGAGAAAAACAAATAGCACCTTTTGCTATGTCATTTGCAGGGAAAAATTATAATTTCTGACAACTTGATAGGGATGTGCCTTTTATGTTATTTCCACATCATATTACACTCGTCCTTTTTTTGAGAAGCAGTCCACAAAAGTGCCAAGATAACACAAATTTCCGGTCCTTTTTCTGCCTTCTATTAAGTGATGATCTTGGGTGAGTTTTTTTTTTTTTTTTAATCGAGTTTCAGAAATCTATGGCAATAATAATGCCTGCTATACCCTCTGAATCTCAGCAGAGTTGCAGCCAACACCTACTCTCCAGTTCATTGGACTCACCCTGGACAACTAAAAAAAGGATGATGATGGACAACACCCATCACAAAAAACAGAGAGTATCTATAACTGCAAGCAAGACATTTCCATCCATGTGCCTCATGGGATCTAACAGAGTTAGATTGAGGAATGAACAAACCTAAGAGGGGAAAGCAACTATGGACTAAAGTAGACATATTATTATTCTAGTAATGGAAGAACTTGTAACATTGATATAAAGGCAGTGGTCACCAGAGGTTCTGAGGGGAGGCAGAAGGAAGAATTGGTGTAACATGGGGCATTTTTGGAACATTGGAATTGTTCTGCTTGATGTTGCAATGACGGATACAAGCCATTATACATTTTGTCCAAACCTGTAAAATTGTGCGGTGCAAAGTATAAACCATAATATAAACTCTAAACCATGGTTAGTAGCAATGCTTCAATATGTGTTCATCAGTTGTAACAAATGTACCACATTAATGAAAGATGTTGTTAATGGAGGGATGTGGAGGAGGGCCTGGGGTATATGGGAATCCCCTATATAATAATCTAAAGCTTCTTTAAAAATAATAATAAAATTTTTAAAAAGGGAAAAAATTTCCAAAAAAATTACCTGCTATACTCTCCTCCCTGCATTGCTGGGAGAATCAAGTGTGACAATATATCATAAAGTGCTTTTGTAAAGGAAAAAATTTTAAACAGGCAGTTGAATGTTGAATGTATTCATATCTTACTATCCAGCACCTCCACTTTAAGGCAAATAACCCATGCAAATATGTACATATTTTCAAAAAATAAAGTACATCTTCAAAATACATTATTCACAATAACCAAAAACTGAAAGTAATCCAAATGTTCATTAACAGTGGAATAGATAGATCATTTTCATATATTCACCCAGTGGGATAATATACAAAAATAAGAACAAATGCTCTAAGTGTACATGCAACTATATGGACAAATCTCATAAACATAATATTGAATGAAAGAAGCTAGACAAAAAAGAGTACATATTGTGTGATTTCATTTTTTTTAAGTTTTTTTAAAAAAGCAAAATCTGATCTATGTTGTTTAGAGTCAGAATAGTGGTTACCCTTGGGGATGGTGAGTAGTCACTGGAAGATAGCTTAAGGGAGGTTTCTGGGATTCTGGTAAAGTTCTGCTTCTTGATCTGGATGCTGGATGGAGAATTGGGTTCAATTTGTGAAATATCATTGAGCTGTCCATTTATAATTAATGCAGTTGTGCTTTTTGTATATAGTTATATTTCTGTTTTTACATTTTCTAGACTTTAAGATATTGGTTTCTAGCTCATTGCTCAGTGTCTGATGATAAAAAAAATATTATAGGTCAAGGTCAGTTTAATTCTATCCCAACTTTGGAGCAGTGGGTCAGTCACAATAGGCAAATCAGCTCTGAGAAATGCAAGCACATTTTGGTGCAATATTAGAAAAGTGGGGAAAAATAATAATGCTAATGGTTTCTGAATGAAAGGAAAATAACAAGTAGAGAAGCACTGAAGGAAGAATTTATCACTGAGGGTATAAGTGATATAAGCAAAGAATTTGATTATATGAAATATCACTCTCTTCAACACAGAAAAAATTGAAGGCTAAGGAAAAATATGTTTTGTGATTGTAGCCTACCAGGGTTGAAAAACCCTGTCACCTATGTGAAGGAGGTGACCTTGAAAAGAAACAGATCATCAGGTGGAAACTATTATCTTAACAAGCATTTCTCTTCCAAAATTCTGTCATTCTGAGACTCTCTGCTGACCTCACTTTCTCATAACTAATGTACAACCACTATCTCCTCCCTGCAGAAACTTTCAATGCAAGTGGTATTATACATGGACTATGTCACAGAGAAGTGGAGATCTTAATACTTCTTGAAAAACATTGAGCATAGGTCACTGCCTTTGAAAATCTACCTTATATGTGACCATCCCTGATAAGATTTTATCTTATGATAGCTTTCTTGAAAATGAATAATTAAGAACAGTTCTCCTCAATTTAACATGAAGTTATACCTATTTGAGGAGAATATGAACGTCAATTAAACCTTTGTTAAAGATACTGATAAAGAATTCTAAATAGAATTTGCTCTTCTCATAAAATCTGAATATAAATGTAAAAAAGCTTCTCAGCAAAAAGAGAAAGATATACAAAACAATGTTCAGAAAGCACAAAGAAGAAGCAAGCTCTCAAGAGACAAAAATGGAATGTATTGCTAAACTGTATATTGAGAACTTCAGCTTCCCTTTCATAGATATGAAAGCATAACAGGACTTCAGGTTACCACAATGGACATATGACCAAAATTTCAAGCATAGCTTTATTAAAAGTAGGTTGAAGATATTTGAAGTACAAGAGATGACCTATCACATGTTCCAGGGAAAAGTTTTACGATAACTTGTAAGTAGAAAGTCAAAACCTAAAAACCAAAAGTCAAAACACAGTAATTGCTATTGGTGACTCTATCATCAGATTGCATTTTGAGGAACATATTATATTAGGAGTTAAATTCCAAATGCTCTGTACTGTTGGCAGCAACAAATAAGATATTTGAGTAACAGTTTCATTATTAACAAGTTTATGATCCTTTTATTTCAGTGGAGCATAAGGAACATGATAAAAATTTGCTACACAAAAAACATGACAGCTTTGCTGAACAGGAGCGTATTTTTTTTTCAGATTTTACAACAATAAAATGGGCCAAATATCCTTGTAAATTACATTAATGAGATAGATTGCTGCTTTTAATGGAGGCTCCGTGCTCTATGCTGTGCCTTATGCAGATTTGCCAGTTAATAAGCCTGAACAGTGTTTCTGTTCGTGGAAAATGAATCTGAAACGATTGTCAGATTATCTGTTTGGCATGCCTGACTGGTGTCTGGAATGGCACTTTGCTAATGTGCTATTACTCAGTGTCATTAACCCACACAAATGATTGAAAGGTGAATTTATATGTATACCATGGGGCTCAGCACAGGGAACAGGCTGCAGTGAAATGATGCTGCAAAGGATAAAATGAGCCATTCATTTTGAATTTCCATTCTTTAGTCTAAATGTGCTCGCATCAAAGACATATGATATTTAAATGTATGGGAAATAATGAGACAAAATTATTACCTAAAAACACAACTTTGCCTTACAGTAGTGGCTTACAAGGTACATAGTTAAAGAGTGAGCAGTGATCTCCCCTTCTTGACCCCCATACCTGGGGGATCTTGGCAAAGAAAAGGCAGAAAAATTAAGTGCTTTTGATACCTATTTCATAAAAGATTATTTTGTACACTTTATTTAGAAAAGTAGACTTGTGATGGAAATGTGAAATGAAAGGCTTTTCGCTTCATGAGAGGAATTTATTTACATTTATGTGGATTAAAATAATTTAATGTGAAAAATTAATTTTTCCTTTAAATAACACATCTATGACAGATTATTACAGAAAAGCCATCAAATGGAAGCTATAGAATAGTTCCCATTTTTATAAGTTTTGTTTGATATTCCCTCAGCAGAAAGTCTAATACACAGCTATGCTTTTTAATTCAAAGGACTTTGGAAATTTTCAACATGTTTTTAAATAACGAGTTGTGTCCTTATGCATTCTAAAGTAAACAGAACAGGAAAATATGCCCTGACTCTAATTCCTACTTTCTACAGAGCTAGATCTTTTTTAGATTTAACAGAGACACTTGAGGCCTGAAATATCTTTAGCCTCGTCTTATTCTAGGTTTTAAGGTTATTAAAATAAATTTTAAAAAAAATCAGACTTTTTAAAAACTGAACTGAGCACAGGATAAATGTTTTTGACAGGGCATGTATTCATTCTCACATAATGGATAACTCATTGTTCTTAAGATCCATAAAGAAAATTAATGAGGATACCCACCCCTAAAGAAAGTGGTAAAATATGTATGTAAAAATGCCTGTGAGGGGGGTGGATGTGGCTCAAATGATTGGGCATCCGTCTCCCATACCTGGGTTTGATCCCTGGGACCTCCCGGTAAAAAAAAAAATGCCTGTGTATGAAAGGAAATTTGATATCATGATATAGAATAGAAATCCATGCCACAGGACAAAGTTACTTTTTACATAAGGTGTCATGGGAATCAGTGAATTTGAGGGTCATGTTGGAAAGCAGTGGGTCTTGTCTCAGGGTGTGGTAAACTGCCAGTCTTCAGAATACGAGTCCTTGTAAGCTTCAGATTCCCAGGGATGCTTGCTTTCTTGTCTAAAATACTGTGCCCAGTGGCCGATTTCCACACTAAGATATTACCAGGTAGTTCCTTCGTTGAAATTTTCAGTAATTTCCAATAAACTTTCTGAGTACTACCATTTTTATGTTCCTAGTAGTAAGTAGTAAGATGCTACAAATTACACATTGATAGGCTTAAATGAAGTATATCATACTTGATACCTCATCCACACGAATCATTAAGATAATGTAATATATTTTTATCTAGTCATCCAATTTCAAACTAAAATCAACATTTCAAGAAAAATCCTTTTTTCTAGTTTTAATTCTAGCTTCCTTCCTACTCCATATTTTCTTTCTAGAAATAATGTTTTAAGTTCCAGCCACTCTTCTAGATCTAAATTTAAAAATTGGGATGTAAAATATTTCTAAATTTTCTAATTTGGGTTCATTTTTCTTGGATAATGGTTTTCTTCTTTGTATCTTTTATTTTCAGTGATAAGGAAAAAAAATTTAAGTATATTCTGACATTCATGATAGATAGCTATAACTTTTTCAACACCACTAATCTATTTTGTTGAGAGATTAAATATTTCATACCTCTTTTTTTAAAAAACAAGCCAGACCTTGCAATTTAAAAAGAATAATTAGTAATTTCTGATTAGCTAAGCAAATAGACTGTGAGTGTAATTTGGATTTGCCAAAATGAGCTTTTTTAATCCTCTTTTAAAAAAATATTTATCAAACCAGAATGTTGTTTATTTTCTTGCTCTGGTTATAAATGTTTGTTAAGGGTAAAACTTAGTGAATATCTGGACTCTTTCAAAAGTTATTAAGAAATAGCCTTACTTTGTTTTGAGTACTCACTTTGCTCACTCTTCTCATTTATTGCCGGCATATATTGCAGCAACTTTTACCCCTGCTCTTCTCTCTGCCTTTTATTACCCACCACCTGCCCCTCACCACCTACTTAAGCTACTTAAGGATTCACATTTAGAGGCACAAACCTCTCCTCTTCCTAGTCATTGTGATTTACTTCTAGTGTGGTTCATCCTCTGCTGGCCAGGTAGCCCAAGTTAAACTGAAAAAGTTAATTTGTTCATTCATTTAAATTTGTTTCAAAACACTTCCTCTTCCTGTGAGGTCCACCTGGAAGCAATACTTTTATGCAGGGAATGTGCAAACACAGGATCCGTTTAACTTTCACATAATTTTGTGGCTCTTCAATGCCTCTGGAATCCATGTAGCAATTTTATTCAACTGTGATTGGGAAACATGCTACAGAGTAATATGATTGTAAATTCCTGTGCCAACCTGAAATAAGTGAATTCATACTGCAAGGGTATAACATGCTTTGCTTCTCCTCTGCTCTCCTCCCCTCTTTCTCCTCCCTTCCCCTCCCCTCTCTTTCTCTCTTCTGTATCCCTCCCTCCCTCCTTCCCTCTCTCATCCTCACTCTCTCTGTCTGTCTTCTCTCAGTTTATACCTATGGGTTGTTTTGTATGTGACACACGCATTCACCACACATGCACACACACACACACACTGATTGCATTTTGTGTTATTCTATGCCTTCTCTACCAATCCCCCAACCCAAATCTAATTGCATTCATTATCTGTTACTGCATAACAAATTAAGTGTAAATTTAGAGGCTTGAAACAACGAACATTTATTATCTCTACATAGGTTCTGAGGTTCAGAAATCCTGGAGTGGCTTAGGTTGGCTGGTTCTGGCTCAGTCTTTTATGAGGTAGTAGTTAAGCTGTCAGCTGAAGGCTTGAGTAGGGCTGTGGGATCCGATTCTAAAGTTGGCTCACACATATGGCTGATGGCAGGAGGACTCAATATCTTACCATGTGCTGTTCACCATAGGATTGCTTGAGTGGCCCATGACATCAGAGCTGGTTTCTATAGAACAAGTGATGTAGGAGAGAGCAAGAGAGCAAGCAGGAAGCCACAGTACCTTCTAGAGCCCCGTCTCCAAAGTGGCACACCATCACTTCCACTTCATTGTATTCATTAGACGTGAGTCACTAAACCCAGTTCACAATCAACAGGAATGGATTAGGAATATCAAAGAAAGGAGGGGTATCAAAGAACTTGTGGACATACCTTAACCCAGAATGCTGATCAAGAATGAATAGTCCTCCAGTCACTGAAATTGCATTATAATGAGATTTATTAATGGCTTTTAAAAGTATAACAGCATGAGTTCCTTTGAGGGCTGGAATTTTTATCTTATTGATTTCTTGTATCCATAATTCTACTCAAGCATAGAAACTGATATATAGTAGGTGCTGAATAACTGTAGAATGATTGAATGAATGAATGAATGTCCCCAAATGCTGGAATCTGCTTTCTAAACATCGGAAGTTTTGCTGTCAACATTTTGTTCCTCATTTTTTGTTTCCAATGTTACATATGATAAAATGGAATTAAATGTGCTTACTTCTTTCTTAAAACAGTTGTTTTAGGGGAGCAAACATGGCTCAAGCAGTTGAGCACCTGCTTCCCATATGGGAGGTCCCAGGTTCAGTTCCCAGTGCCTCCTAAAAAAAATAAGAAATATTAAATATAAAGCAAAAACAAACAACAAGCACAACAAATGAAAAAACCAACTCAGCGGAGCTGATGTGGTTCATGGTTGAGCACTGGCTTCCCACATATGAGGTCTGGGTTCAATCCCTGGCCCCAGTACCTAAAAAAAAAATTTTTTTTTTAAGTTTTAAAATGTACAAGTGTCCCAATTCATCTCCTATTTAATATGCAACATATATATATATAGCTTATATGTAATTTTTTATATATTGATAAACTAAAGGCCAGGAGTTTTGCCTGTTTTGTTCAAAGCAGTATTCCTTGGACTCAGACATTGTCTGACATGGCATAGGCACCTAATGAATTTTATTAAATGAAATAATTAAAATTTTCACTAAGCTAAGGCTGTCAGATACTTTATTGTTTGGAAGAATTTAGCTTAGATATTTCTACATAGTTGTAAGTATTTGGAAGCTTTCAAAATCTTTCACCTTCTCTCTGGGCTGAAATTTTCATTGTTAAAGAGTTTATATGTAAGCATCCATTGTTGAAATGCACACTTTTTGCCCAGATACAGGTCCATTAGAATAACTCAGTTTACATGACTAGCTTGTTGGCCTTTGGAAAGTGTCAGGTGAGATACAAGGCAAAGTTTTTTTTAGCCAAAATATGGCAATGAGAAAACATCAATGCTGGTGAAGATAGAATATGTGTTCCAGGGCATGCACAACAGTGCAAAGAGGAAGAAGGTTAAAGTGGATATAGGGATGGGGAAATCACTTATTTCTAGTTCTGGCCCTGAAATTAGAAATGGAATCACATAATATGTGCTATTCCAAACTGTTGTTCTTTTATTTTTTTAACTCTTTTTTTTCCCTTAGCCTTGGATCCATTTAGATATATTTGTCATCATTGGATTTTCTAATTTCTAGGACAGAAATAGCTGTAGATCCTAAAATAAGCTATTGAATATTTGCTATTCAATTTTACCCATCCCACAAGTTACTCAAAATTATGGTGTAGCTTTATGTTAAAGAACTACCAACTCTGTTCAGAAAGGATGGCAGGCAGTAAGAGGAAGACTCTTTGGCTTCCTTTCTACGTGGAAGAAATAACAATACATACAAAGGAGCCAGAACTTTTTGTGAACCCCATAAAACATCATAATATGCCACAATGATTCATATGATTTTAGAGTTCAAACTCTAAAATTTGAGACTTTACAGTTGAGATGTTCTAGGTAGAGACTACCTATTCTAATCACCTTTTATAACAGGCAATTTGAATAATTATCCTCCTCAAAGTCTGTCAATATGGCAGTTTTTACTGTTGAACCATTTCCTTCCTACTTGGAGATGGAAGCCACTGGCTACAATATGGCCTGATAAACTATCCGCTTACAGGGGTGAATGATAGAGGAAGTGTCTTCAAAATAATTCATTTATTTCCCTTCCTGAGTGCTCCTAAGTCTCTGTGGCTGTTTATTTTAAACTTTTTATTATTTATTTAACATAGCTTGCAGGTGACCCATACAATTTTCATTTGGATGTCTGCCCTTCGTAGTGGTGCTTTTCATGACACCCTGAAGATGTTGGATGGGCAGTCACATGCTTCTCACCATCACTGGAGACTTCATTTAATCTGGCTCATCTCCCTGTGAAAAGTGCCAAAAGAATTTCATATTCATTATTTAACACCCAGTTACGATATTTAATTTGAATGTTAGAACTCTTCAGGTTCACTTATTTTGAACAAATTTGAAAGTTAGTGCTTAACCCCATTCTGAAAAGAGTAGTTAATGTTTTTAGCTCTTAAAGTGATCCTTTTTCCTTTTTCAGTTTTACAACTTACATGAGAGATGGGTTGGAAGCCACCCTCAATAGATTCAGGTTGAAACAAAAGCCTATTTGGAATATGCTTCATGCTCAAGATAAGAAAATAAGACTGTGAGTTGTAAGATAAATATATACAAATAATTCACATAAATATTTTTATTATAAAATGATGTGAATTTCTTTATAATAAAGAAGTGTATCTATGAATTTTAGAAGTATTACTAAGGAAATGTTACCCTATATTTAATTATGCATTCTTATTGATAATGCATGAGAACATGTGATTATGTTCATAAGCTAAAGAACTTAGCATGATTTTAGATTTTCTACTTTTTTGGCTTAAAAAATGTCTTTTGTATCCCAGGATACTGTCAAATAACAATTGCTAAGGCTTGGAAACTTCTTTAATCAGACTCTTAATGTTGCTGTGCTCTATACTTGTCGTCTTTAACTGTCTTTGACTAATTCTCATGTCTTAAAGAAAGATGGAATGGCTCTCAAATGCTAAGATTAAAATGCCAGATGCAGCACATGAATCAATTGTAAATGACAAAAACGAACAGTAACAATTTCATTTCCGTAGGAACCAATTCATTATTATGCAGCCTGCCAACGATGCTCATTGTTCGACTCCTCCCAGCTTGCAAACTTAACCTTCACCAAATATTTTTCCTTTAAAAGTAAACCACTATGAAGCTTTTTAGATAAATCTTATTGTGCAGTTCAGTATCAATAGTTTGCAAATAAGTGTTATTGGGTCAATAAAATGGGATGTTTCTCTTATCCACATATTCAACACTTTCTGTGATGTGATAAAAATAGTACTTTGTGAATATTAAAGTATTGTTCTCTATGTAAACTCATATTTTTAGCTTATTTAAAAGTCCTTGTGTTGATACACTTCATCTTGCACTTTCTGAGAAAGCTGGCTTACTGTGAGAATTAGCAGTTATTCTGTTAAACTGTTTCATCATTTAAACTGAATTTTAATAAACTTAATAATATAGTTGTAGAGTTTAAAAAAAAAGATAAACACCTCTGTCATGCTCACATATCTTTTCCTCTCCTTCCACTGTCCCCGAGGGGATAGCCTGTTTCTTATTCATCTTTTGGACAGTGCACCCAACACAGTGGTTTGAAAATAGTGGGAACTCCACATAGGTCTGTTGAGTAAATGAATGAATGGTTAAAAGGATATAAATGTTACTCTGAAGTATACGGCGTTATCTGAGAGTTTCAATGTCCCGTGGTTAGCAAACATTATCCTCCGTTGTCTCACGAATAATGTAACTAAGGTTACTCATAGTCTTTACTAGGAAGCTTTTATCAGTAGTGAGACCCACCAGGCTTCTTGCTCTGTCCTCTTCCCCATTTTTGCTTTCCATTAGAGTAGTTTCTGTAGCCTTCTGTCTCACTGTTTGCTCCCTAAGCCTCAGCCTCTGCTTATGTCTCATTCTGTGATCTCCATACATAGCATGGTTGGGCTGCTTTGCCCTTTAAATCAGGACAGCTTGGTGTCCCTCTTGGCTGAGACTTCTCCTGCACCAACTTCGTCCTCAGCGCCCTTCCTTTTAGCAGCAGAAACTTCTTGTCCTCACTTTTTACAAATACTTGGACACGTGTAGTGATAATTATTTCCGTGAAAGGTCTGTACAATCCCTGAATTCTTTCATCCCCATGCATAAGTTGCAGTAAGGGACCCCAGCCTGGCTGTCACTCCAATTACTGACCTTATTCATCAGCCTTTTCTTTCTTCCTCTGTATGGCTGGAAGCCTGGTTTATGTCCAACATAAAAGCCCAGAGTTGAGTAAGTAGGGAGAATACAGCATGTTTGAGGCTTCCAGCTGCAGGACCACCTTCTTCATCAGAAGCAAATCAAATGATCATCTGAGATATTTCCAGGATTCCTGTTTAAAAAGCAGACAGATCAAAGACACAGCCACCATTAACCATTTGAAGAGTAGCAGAGCAGCCTCAAGTCCTTCACCCCTTCATGACCCTTGACTGTTCACTAAGGAAACAATGTTATTTCACAGTCACATGCCTGAGTGTGTGTGGTTATTTTGCAGTATGTGATTTGTCTGTCTACCTTAATCAAATAGTCTGGAGAATTGGCTCACTTAAATATACTTTCTTGAATATACACATCAATAGGGGAAGGCCATTCTTTAATTATTTGAATACTTTGGAAGAAAATAATCTACATAAATTGCCTTTAAGTTGACTTTTTGCCACATAAATCCAGGATACATTCTAATGATGTTTTTGTTTTTGTTTTGGGAGAGGTCTAAAGCATTAAAGGGGTTAACTCTTACTCATTATTCAAAAAGCTTTCTCTGATCTTCCCTCAAAACTGAATTATCTCCTTTGTATTGCCATATTATAAGAATGTACCCTTGAATTAGGAATTACTACTGAAGATTCTACTTTTATATTCAGGACTTACTTGATGGTTTTTTTTTCACTAGAATGCATTTAGAAAGATACAGGACTTTATGAGCAGGATATGGGTCTTATTTATGATTTTATTCCTAGTACCTATATGGCATCTGGAACACATTTATCATTCAATAAATATTTCTTAAATTTTTAAAAAATTCTGTAGTGCATATTGTGCCATTGTCCTGTAAATGGTTGAAAATTTCCATTTTTATTGTCTAAATTTATAAGTTTTTATTGTGTGTCCACTTAAGTATACTCTGTATACACATACATATGTCAAACAGAGGTATTTATAAAGAGAGAGGGAGGGAAAGTGAGTGAATAGGGTAAGGAAATATTTTTTCTGTGCAATAGCAATTAAAGGCGGTAATAGCTATTTTTGAGTATGGTTATATTTTATTGTCTTTCAGTATATAATCTTCTCTTTATTCAGTCACCAAAAAAACCTTGAGGTTCTATCAAGTTGGTTGAAGAAATGATTATGTGAATCAGTAAACAAATAAACGGTGAACAAATGGTTCCAAATGCCAATTAAAGAACCACAAAGATGAGAATAAGAAAATCAAAAGAAGTTAAGTGTTTCCTCCTATTTGGCGAAATTGCCACTTATGAAAGGGTATTTTGGGTTGCAGGCAGAGCAGCCTGTCCTTTAGCAGTAGCTTCACAAGCGTCATCGTCTCATCCCCCTGAATCGAATCTGACTGAGTTCTTCCTTTGCGGTAGGCACGGCTAGGCATGGGATTAGAAGAACACGTGGCTTGAGCTGTGCAGCAGCACGATGAAGGTGTAGTTGCCAAATTGAAAACCCAGAGTTCTTTTTCTAAAGACAGTCCAGGGATAAAATGATGGAAAACCAAAGACTGGAAAACAGAAAGTATTTCCTTTTTAACACTACAGTTAGTCCTACTTACCAGTTGTGATCATATTTCTGAGGTAAAGCTGAAATAGGGTTTAGACTAATGTGAAGACTTGATTATCTCCTTTGGATTGTAACTGTATTTTGAGTGAGACAACAATCATTTATAATTTTACTTAGGAGAATATTTTTATACTTACCTTTGATTATAATGTTCCAAATTATATTATTTCACTCACAGAGAGCAGCATCACATTTCTCTCTCTGATTTCTCCTTTCTGACATGTAGAAAGCAATTCATCCCTTGCTTCATGTTGGAAAAGGAAGCTATATTGTATTTTAACTTGATCTGAAGAATCAGTCTAGTCATGAGTTGTTATAAATGTCATGCTTCACACTATCCTTGGGGAAGAGCGATCTTTTGCATTAAGAAGTCTTCCTTCAAGTCTATTGGAGAGAATAAACAGAGGACCTATTTGTATCATAAGTCTACTTAAGTATGCAGACTAGCTGTCACTTCCAAAACCTAAAATTAAGATTTATGAATATTTCTGTAATAAAATGTGCCATTCTAGAATGTGATATGCCAAAATATTAGAAAATATCTGAAATATTTTAAACAGGATTGTGCCTATGCAGAAAACATTATCCTGTTTATAATTTTTATAAGTAACAAGTGTATTTGTCTTCATGAATGGTACCTAGAATTCTTCGATGGCCCCTGAAGTGCCCTGCTCCTAATCTACACACCCTGTATAATCCTCTCCCTCTGACTGTGGGCAGAACTGTGAATATGATGAAATACTACTCTCATGATTATGTTACATTATTTGGCAAAAGGGATTTTGTAGATGTAATTAATGTCCACAAATGCTTGACTTTTTGTTAATCAAAAAGGAGATAATTGCAAATTGCTGTTTAAATTGTTCTTCAGAGGAAAGCTATTATAATGATTATTTGAAATTTAATGTAGTGTTACACCTATATATATAACTGGATAGAACTTTGAAAAAGCAAGCTTATTATAAGGAAATATGAAAAACATACTTTATACTTCACAAAAAAATAACTCTGAATTTTGATACCATCCACACAGAGCATTAGGGAAACTTAAAGTCTTGTGAAATGTAGTTACCCGCAGACAATCTTCTTCCCATTAACTTGTTCCTCTTACCCCTTTTATAAAAATGCAGTTTTAATCCAAAGAAAAGCTTATTTTCATGAGAAAGAAGTGGAATCTGAATTCAGCACCTGTCAATATATTTTGATTCATTGGCTAATATGTAAAACATTCTTACTTAGTGTTTAAAGAATTAGTAAGGTATGGTGAATGTTGTAAGAATTCTATATCATACAAATTCCTAGTTTATACATAAGTGATAAATATCTTACATATTTAGAAAATTTTAAAAAACACTTGCTTCAAACTTATAATAATGATATCACAATTAATGACTATTGTTTTATGAGAGTTTTCTGGAGTATTCTTTTAGGCTATCCTAAATGCCACACATGTGAAACAAGGTAATGCCATACTCAAGTTCTTCACTTTCTTCAAGAGTTGGAGCCCATACTAACTGCTCTCCCTACAACAACATTTTACTTGATATAAAACTGTGGGCAGATCTTTCTCAAGGTTGTTAGAATATTTATAAGTTATAAAGAAGTTTATCAAATCCATTGCATTGAACTGGCTTGTAATTATAGTCTATTTGTATACATTTATTGTATTTTGGCCATTTACAATATGACTTATGGGTCTGATACACTCTCAGTTAATTACATGTGCATAATCATTATTGACCCAAAATAGACAATGGCAGGTCTGGAGCCAGGATCATCTACTCCTTAATGGGCCTTTAGGGGCTTTTAATACACTGATTACTGGAATGATACAGCATCAGTCTACTGAATAACTGTATATTTTGATTTTTTTAATCTTCAGGTACAAACCAAAGTCAGTGCTTAGAGGAAAGAACAAAAAGTAACAATTACAATGCCATTATAGAATCACTTGAATTGAATTCCAGGTGGATTTTACTATATTACATATAAGAAGGGACTGGGGATTTGAAGAGAAATTTAAGAATTGGAAGGGACAGGAACAAGATGGAACCATTGTCGTACTTTTGCCTCTAGTCAAAAAAATGTTAAAATGGGATACAAGGTTCCCTTTAACTTTACATTCTTTCTTAAAATAGATGTAGTGAACACATAACCCAGGAAAATTCCTAGGAGTGTAGCTGGGGTATAAATAAAAAGGTCCTAGTCTGGAATTGCAAGATAAGATAAGCCAGAATTCTTTTTAAAGCAACCCAAAGGAAATTGTGATTTTAGAATTCATTCATTCATTTATAAGTTAATTGATGAAAGCTGAGATTAAAGTTAAACTGATGGTTATAAATTCCTGCCATACCTTTAAATTTTGGGACCACCATGAACTTTAGTATTCTGTTAAATAATGGTACTGATATCACTTACTCAAAGGGCCATTAGGAGAATTACAGGAGTTAACATATATAAAGCTGCAGTAAGTACTCAATAAAATTTAACCATTGTTATTCATTTATTCATTTAAACCAAAATTTCATGCATACCTATTACTTGTCTGATAGAGAAGATATATTTTAATAATCAAACTACCCTGTAAAACTGAGTTTTAATCTTGAAAATCCTTAGAAGAGTCCTCTGTAACTTCCTTTCCTTTCTTTAGTAAGTTCTGGTAAGGAGCTATATA
Organism: Cabassous unicinctus; assembly: GCA_029593785.1. Lineage (NCBI taxonomy): Eukaryota > Metazoa > Chordata > Mammalia > Cingulata > Chlamyphoridae > Cabassous > Cabassous unicinctus. Next base: position 38,321 of record JAQZBX010007148.1, read on the forward strand.
TTTTGAGGTTCAGAGGAAAGAAATGAGTAACAACTTTTATATAATTTGGGAGAGAAAAAGTAAGAAATGAACAAGGCAAACTAAAATTATATGTTAATCAGCTTCTTTGAGAAGAGAGACAGGTAGCTAAGGTAAGTGGCAGAAATTCTATTCTCGTTTTTATTTTCCAATCATTTTTTATTGGCAGAAAAATCATAGTCAGCAAAAATTCTGCTTGTAGAAATGTGAGCTATAGACATCCTCTGAAACATCTTTTTAACTCAGTGACTCTTATTCCCTAGGCAAAACAGAGATTTAAAATGTAATATTAGGCCCAGGCAGACCTGTTCTTTCTGATTTGAAACTTGCAAATGCCTAAAAAAACTTCCGTCCCTGTATTGATAGTGGGTGGCCTGGAGCCACATTTCTTTGTAAGCTCCATCAAAATAATATATTAAAACAATTCTGACTGAGGGGGGAAATGACAACACACACACACACACACACACACACACACACACACACATGTCCATGTACTTGGCCAAACAGAAACAGAAACATAAAGGATAAGTAGATAAAAATACTAGGATACCTCCATAATGAGTAAATGTTCCTAAACATCAGATGCTATATCATATATGTAACTCACTCTTTTGTCCTATTCCTGTGAAGCAAACAAGCTGATCTTAGACTTGAAATTTTGCACTCACTACTAAGGACAGATTCTCCTAGTTTAGCATCACAAATAAAGCTGTTCTCATTTCTCACTGCTCTGTAAGACAAAGCTCTGTGCATGGGTTAGCCAGGTATTTGAGTCAGGATCTCACCAAGCTGAAATCAAGTGTATGCTGGGTCTTTGATCTCATCCGAGGCTTGGGTCTTCTTCCAATCTCAGTGGTTGCTGAAAAATTCAATTTCTTGTGGTGTGAGACTGAGGGCCCCATTTTCTCTCTGGCAGTCATGTCTTTAAAAAAAGACTCAATTCCAGTCTCTCTCTCCCTCCCTTTCTCTCTTTCTCTCTATCTCTCCTTTTCTGTTGCTAATGCTATATCTCTTTCTCCTCAGGGACTATGACTCAGGATTCAGAATTAAATAGATGAAAACTTTAGTTTGACCATAGTACCACAAATGCTGAAATATTTACAGCATTAAATGCAGGCAAAGGGGAGCAGATGTAGCTCAAGTGGTTGAACCCCTGCTTCCCACATACGAGGTCCTGGGTTCGATCCCTGGTACCTCCTAAAAACAAAAACAAAACAAATAAGTAAAACAATCGAAAAAAACAACTCGAAGGAGCCAGAGTAGCTCAATGGTTAAGCGCTGGCTTCCCACATACAAGGTCGGGGGTTCAATCCCTGACCCTGGTACCTCAAAAAAAAAAAGAAACGAAAAAAACAGACAAATAGGAAATGTGAAATGTGAGTGCAGGCTAGAGGCATTCCAGCTGTGTGCCCTGGTCTTGTTGGTTCCATAGAGTAGAATCTCTTGTGCCTTCCCCTGATAAATAAAAAGTGACAAGGTGATAAGAGTATTTGATACTGTTATCATAATTCTTTGATAGCAAAATTTGGTAATTAGATAAAGAGGACAAAGGGAGGTGTTCTTGTTCAAGTTTGTTTTTGTTTTTTCCCCAGGAAACACATTTTCTTAAGAGTGCAAGACACCCTGGAAAAATCTGTACTGTTCATGGAAAATCATTTCCTTCTCCACTTTAAAAAAAAAAATCATTCATTTACAATCAGTGTACAAACCATATCTGAAAAAAAGAAAATAAAAGACAGTGGATTATTCCTAATACTTCTGGATTCAAGTTGAATTTACTCAAATAACAGTACTGAAAACGTGACAAAGTGTAAGAAAATATGTGTGCATAAATACAGGTATACCATCATACCATGATGGAAATGTATGATTGGCTTTTAATTAGGTTGTTTTAAAAGCATGTCAACTGATTTATAATTCATGTAAGAGTATCAATTATGTATATAAAAGTGCAAAGAATTTCTTGGGAGCATTGAAATTAGAGATGAACACAATATCTTATTGCTTATGTTAGTCTTGGTATTAAAAGTTAGCCATTTCTTTGGTTTTAAATTCCAGGGGACTTAGAAAATACTTTCTATATGCTTTTAATTTTCTGAAATATCTACCTCATATTTGCATAGGGAACAGAATCTTTCAATAGCTTTTGCGTAAATATCCTCTCAATAAATGTGCGCTACCCATTAAATATGACATAATATGTAATTATATTTAACACATAGGTACATGATTTCAGTTTCTTCAACTCATATGGAGCTTTCAGTGTCCAAATTTTGATAAGAACTGAATATTTATAATTTCCTTCATTTGCCTTGACTCCAAGAATATTTTAAATCAGGTAGTATCTGTTATTTTTATTTGAAAATCAAATCTAAACACATCAGTTCACTTAATTTTCAAGATTTATATTGAACACCAGTACCAAATTAATCTTGCATCCAGAAAATGTACAGACTTAGGAGAGTTATCAAAGGAGGTTCATCTTTCTCTACCACCTCTCTGTTAAGTTCCTTCTACTCAGTGAGCTCTCCACCTCTACAATCGACTTTCCTGCAATCTTATTTTCCAACTTGTACGTCTTCCCCATACCTAGTGGATTTAAAATGTGAAATTCATTCTACTTGAGATAAGAGAGTCAGCAGAGTTTTCCTTCCCAATTTTGTGAATTTAATTTCACTTAGATGGTTGGTGGACTGCTCCATCTGCTAATGTTATATTCTGAATTCATGTTTCATTGCCTTATTATAATCATTACCATCATACACAGTATTTGAAATTAGGAGGGAGTATACTTCCACATGCAGCCACACAGCAATATAGAGGGCTGTGTGTCGTTCACCTTGGACAAAGCCCCACTCTGTCACCTGCAGACCTCACTAGGCAGCAGTCATCCCCTGAGCAAATTAACAAGCATCTAGGATCTGGCTTTCAGACTTGTGCATTGAGACATGAGTGTATCCAGCCCTATCTCATGAATACCCTGATTTATCAAACCAAAAACTCAATGTAAAATAAAAACCTAAATATTTAGATAGAGAGGAATACTCCTATGGACATGATGAGCACATTCTGTCCCCATAATCCAGGTACATGGGAAGCTAAATCATATAGTAGGTCAATTTATTCATTTGCAGTAAGAACTAAAATCTCAAGGACCGAATACCAAGGTATAATATATTTGTATGATAAAATTGTTTCTTCTTGTAGGTAGATATACATGAAAAAATAAAGGTTGCTTGGAATCAGAGCAAGGAGAATTAGATAAAGCATATATTTAATTGCTATGGACCCTTAGGAATGGATTCCAAATGCAGTAGAAAAGGTATTGCTAATGGGAAGAGTGAACTATATTATGTGCATCTATCTCCAAGTTACACATGACTTTGACAATAGGAAAGGAAGTTTATTGCCCAAAACCCCTACTCCCCTGGACAATTTTTGAGAGAGGATTTGAATATTAACCTCTGTGACTCCCCTTTTAATTTGATCCCATGGGTGATTAATACTCCTCTGCCTTCTTCAGAGATTGAGGCAATATTTTTAATCCATATACACACTTCATATATTTCTGTCTTGTTCCATTTTGTTCCCATCTTATAGTTCAGCATTAAGAAGACAAGATAATTTCATGTTGTTTTTTTTCTTCAAGCTTTTGAGGAATAGCTCATTCTGGGCTGAAAATACTGGTAAGTGTACTTTTATTAATGTCCATCTGTTTTATTTTGCCAAAGGGCTGGCAATGCAAAGTACCAGAAATATGTTGGCTTTTATAAAGGGGATTTATTTGGAGTAAAAGCTTGCAGTTCCAAGGCCATGAAAAGTGCAACTCAAGACACCGTAAGAGGTGCTTTCTCACCAAAAAGCAACCACATGTGGAAGCAAGATGGCCACTGATCTCTGCGGAGGTCTCCACCTTTCTGCAGCTGTAGACAAACCTGGCATAGTCTAGGAGGCTCCGCTTTCTTCAGAGTTCAGCTGTAAGCTATTTAAGCATTACGGTTCATTTCTCCCTAGTTCTCAACTCTTTGAGCCAGAGGGCAGAAACCCAAGCTGGCTCATGCCTCACTGAGGTAGCCCAATCAAAAGCCCTAAAGTGATCTTATCAAGTAAGCTAATCAAAGGACCCTTGATAGAATTTAATGCAATCAAAGGGTATCACACTCAAAGGAAAAAGTTTTTTTAAAAAACAATCCTTCTCTTTTCCGGATTCAACAAATTCAAACTGCCACACCATCCCATAGACTTAGTTGTAAAATTAGAAATGTATAGCATATGTTTGGATATTGACATGATCAAATAATTGGAAAATATGTTTTACAGGTTTAGACCCCTTTAAAAGTATGTATATTTGATTAACCACAGTTGCAACCAGAAGATGGTTAATTCTAATAAATTTTGATCTATGTTGAAGAATAACTAGATGCTTTTTCCCAAGTAAAAAAAAAAAAAGAGAATAAAGTATATCTCTGGTTAATTATATAGTACATCAAATTCATCTCTTCTTCAGCGGACCAGTTCCCCTCCTCCACAAATCCCTCATGCTTGTTTTCTTGCAAAGCTGCCAAGAAACTGCGAACACATTTAATGTCGGAATAACTGCTTGCTCTTTCAATGACCTTGAAAAATTACTTGCATCATTAAAAATTCATAGAAAAGAAAGTTTTTGACAGGACTGGCATATGCAATCATTGTGCCTCATGTAATGCTGCTTGACTATTACAATCTTGGGAACTCTAAAAGTATCTCAGAGATATTAACTTTGCTTGAGTTACCCAATTATATCAAAAGTTTCTTTCTGATCTTTTTCCAAATAGAATCACAGCATTTTCTGCATATAGAAAATAAGAAAGAAAAAGAGAGGAGACTGATTGCTCTTAATTTTTTTAATGTTTCAAAATGACAATTTCAAAGGGCACCACAAATAGATTAAAATTTCTTTTGTGCCTTGATTTTTTTTTATCCCTCATTTCTTGTCAAAAAAAAAAAAAACAATGAGAAGGATATAAAATCCTAAGAATAAGTCCTAGCAACTCTGATAAGATGGTTAAGTGTCAACAGAGGCAACTTGCTGTTATCTTTCCCATGGCAAGTATCACACAGTATTGTCCTTATCTACTTATCTCTCTTCACTTCTAGAAAGTAATCACTGGTGAACTTTTTTCTCTCTAGCCCTAATGCTTATCACAGAGTCTTTTTACAACTGAATGCTTAGTGTTTGCTGAAAGGAGTGGGAGGAGAGAAGAAAGAGAAGAAAGTGGAGCTCATTGATAATATTTCTTTTAAACACAGTTTCAAATTTTCATGAGAGTCATAGGAAACCAACAAGTACAATAACTTTCTATGTTTCTTAATCATCCTCCTATAGGATTATATACAAAATGAGTATTTTTATTATTAATGCAAAAAATATATCCTAAAATAATAAAAACACTACAGTTTTTTTCCTCAATCACTCAAATCTCTGGCTTCATCTTTTTATTGGCAGTGGGCAACATAACAATATTTTCAAGTATCTTCAGGACAATTAGAAATTATAACATAATTTTGGTTAATTTTTTTTAACCTACCAAGCATACACTCCACCTTTCCCCTTCCTAGCCTCCGATAACCTCTAATCTATTTTCTGTCTCTGTGAATTTTCTATTTCTAGACATCTCTTATAAGTGACAACATGCAATATTTTCCTTAAGTATCCATCTTATTTCACTGAGTATGATGTTTTCAAAGTTCTTCCATTTTGCAGCATCTCAGAACTTCATTCTCTGTTATGGCCAGATAATATTCCACTGTGTGTGTGTGTGTGTGAGCATGCCACATTTTATTATCCATTCATTTGTTGATGGACCCTTGGGTTATTTCCACTTTTGGGGTATTGTGAATAATGCTGCTATAAGCATTGGTGTACAAGTATCTGTTTGAGATCCTTTTTTTCACTATCTTTGGGTATGTATCTAAAGGTGAAATTGTCAGGTCATTTGGTATTTCTAAATTTTAGTTATTTAAGAGACTACCCTATTGCTTTCCACCGTGGCTGTGCCATTTTCATTGATCATATTTTGACCCTGTTTTAATTAATAGAGAAATGATAGTACTGGATTTCTTTTCTTTTTGTTTTTCTATCTTTTCTTCCTTCATACTTCTACTTTCTTTCTTTCACTTTTTTAAAAATTTAATTTGAGGTCTGGCTTCCCTGAAATGGCTTTAAAAATATGGAATGGGGTCCCAAAATGTATTTATGGAAAATGGAATTTACCTTGTCTTTTCCAATCTTTATCTTTATTAGGTTATAAACAGTGATTATGTATCATGCATGTTACTGTCTGATAAGTAAGAGAGCTACATTTAGTTAATTGTCTGAGCAATGCAATCTGAGCCTGTTGTGCTCCTTTTCTTTCTTTAGTCACTCTTAATTCTTGGTACCCACCCCACCCCTTTGCACAGAAGCATCCTGACTTATTCTGGTAGGTTCAGTCAATGAGCAGTGAATGCTAGAGGGAGACATCTACTTTGTTTTAGTGCCTACAGAAAGGGGCAGGAAGAGAGAGGAGGAGAAAGAAACTAGTTCCAAATCTCTTCCTCTTAAATATTTCCCTAAAATCTGATTTTTATTTTGCATGAGACAGTGGGAAACATGATCATTTAAAAACCCAGTGTTACCCCCCTTCAGTTTACCACAAGGCAGCCAGCTTCTAAAAGGCAGAGTGCCTACCCCAGAGATTGGCAGGTATCGTTTCAGCCATGAATAAGATAAGCACTAAGCACTATCCTTCACCTTACTCTTTTTTTTGCATTTTATATTTGAAGATAATTTTACGAACCCTGGCAGATCTGTGCGGTAAGTCCAAAAAGAGCTAGTGAGAGACAGCCTTTTCCATAATTATTTTAACTTCAGTGTCCATGAGTCCTCATTCTGTGTTGGCTTGGACAGACAATTCCTTCACTGGTGGTGTGTTAGGAGTGTATTTTAAACTTCACTTTCAAAGGCTCATTAAAAACAGTGGTACATATTTGATTTATAGGGAAGAATAGGTTCGTTGTTGATTATACTGAATTTCTAAGGAAATTGTTTTCTGCTCATTTTGCCTTACCTCTGAGTAACACATCACATTATCTTGTATAGATAGTGGTGTCTGCTGCTTGCTACTCAGTGCCATTAACATACATCTGGGCCACCCTTTGTGTGGAACTGTCTCCCAGTGAAACCCACAGTGGTCTGGGATGGAGAAAGACTGCAATTTACAGAGTCCATTATCACCTCTGGATGTGTAGAATGATAATGGAAGTGACAGAGGTGCAGCTGAAAATTGGCTCTTAATATTTTATGTGTTCACGCAAAGGATTGGAAATCTCATGCTGCTCTTTAGGGAAAATGAAGAATGTGATTTTTTTTTTTTTCTGTTGGAAGTTACATGCAAAAGGTTGAATGCAGGGATTCAAAGTATTACAGCATATATAATTTGTGTTAACCAATACTTCTCACTAGAGGCTTAGAGGGAAAAATAATTTTACATGAAAAATTAAAATGAGGGAACCAAACCAAAGTTTTAGAATTTAGATAATTCTAAACTAATGTACCATATACATTGCTACTTTAACAGATGTGTTATTTCTAAGCAATCACAAATATTTGCCTAAAAAGATTTTCTCCAAGTTTATAGTTGTTTTTATTTTCTTAGTCTTCCTTCAAAGTATTTTTTTTCTGACTTACAACTTAGAATAAGATTGGAGAGCTGACCTTGTCACATTTATTTTGAAAATAAAAGTTCTTTGTCAGATTCTTAAAGTGTTTAAGACATATAGCATAGGTGGAAAATAAAACATAGCTTCTGAAGCAGTTATATTAATAACTTAATATTTATCTTAGTATATTACAATGCTTTATATAGCACTAAAGAGATGTTTGTTGAAAGAATTCTTCCTTGAAAAAAGATACTGGTTTGACTAGGGTGTGAAATAAGACAGTGTCCTTTTATAAATATTGTATTACTTTTCATTCAGATTATTTTATTTCAGATAAAACAAAATGGAAAACTAATTTTTTTCTTAATAATGAAAGACTAAATATGATTGGAAATTTAGCAGATGTTAAAACCTGTTTGTAGTTTCTTGATGTGTATTTATGATATCAAGAATTCTATTTTGTTTACTTTACCAAAAGTAAACATTTGTGACATTACTATTTCCTGATGGCTAATATGTCCAGATTTTTATTTTTTGTGAACTTTGAGGCTGGTGGGATAAACCTGGTGGTTTTATCAGTGAGTCTTGGAAAATGTCAACTTATTTTCAATTGTATGTTTCTGGCAGTATTTCTTTTCTAGAAATGGGCATCACTTTACTCAACTGTGAGTAAGAAAAGGTTCAAGTTACTATGGTGGATTTCAAGTCTCATTTAAATCAGTAGTGCCTGCCATTTTGATTAAGTTCTCTGTAGATCACTAATTTAGAGGTATCATTTGACTTTCAGATTGAGTCTTGGGGATGATTCTAAAAGCTTCTGACACCTTGTCAGGGATGCTCAGCTAATTACTACTGAAATTACAAATATCTCCTCTTTTGATGGTGCAAATATATTCCCTGTATTTCCTTATATTGATTCCCTATATTTCATGAAATCAATGTTATTAACTTCATCACTAACATTTATTGAATATCTACTGCGTACCAGACAATTTTTTAGGCACTTTTGCTTATATTCTCTATACTTCATTAGTATTTTGGTGTTTTCAAACCCATGAGGGAAAAGGTGGTTCTGTCTTGGTCACCAGTATTGTCCCAGACCTAATGAAGTTCCTGTTAATGAATGAAACTCAATGAATATTTTTTTCAATGACTAAAAACATTTATTTTATTTTATTCAAGTTGTGGTAAACTAGAATATCTACATAAACATTTCAATTTACCTTCTTTTTAAAAAGCAAGTTGGACAATTTGTACCGAATGGTTTGCTTTAATGTAACCACTACTGTGTGTGGAAGCACATAGAACAAATGTACTGTTCGTTATGTATCACTTATAACAGATAATTAAGAAATAAGAAATTATTTTTCCTAGGGATAAAAGACTGAGGAAAGAAGCTGAAGGAATGACTCCACCATTTGTTGTAGTGAGATTCAACAAATTCAGATCTCCAGTATAAGAACCAACTGCCTCTTTATATAGTGCTAAATTTTCCATAGTGACTAGCGGCCAAGATGACATGGTGGAAAGAGCAAATGTGTTTTCTTTTCTTTCCAAGTGTAATGGATAGATAGAAACAAAGAGGTTCTTAACAAATAGAATTCTCTTTGCTGTAGAAAACTGTATTTGATTTGAGAGAATTAAATAAATCATGGATATTTGTTTCAGATCAGAGTAACAAAAGACCTGGGTGTGGGCAAAATTCTCCACTGGGGTCTTTAAAACGCTGGATTTCATAGAGCACATGCCTCCAAATTTTAACAAATGCTCCAATTTTTGAATACCACTAGAACCTAAATTTTTCCCATTAAAGCAATAAAATGTAGCTAAAATTTAAATGATCTTACTGTTTCAATAACTCTAAGTCTAAAGTTATCAATGAAACCATTAACATAAATTTATTTAGCACATTTGGTTTTATGCATAAATTTCCCATGTTTCTGTATAGGGTTTATATGTAGACTTGCTCAGAAACAGGTGTGAGACATTGCAGAAGATCCCATTGCGCTCTTTTAATCTATGAAACTTTTATTTTCTAACTAAGAAATACCACCATTTTGTTAGATTGCTTCGTATTTCCAACAATGACTTTATCAGGTGGCCTTCTTCTGGGGGGACATTTTTAAAAGAATAAAAAAGATTTTTAGCCTTTCATGAATTTGAAAAAATCAGGTGTTTTGAGATGTGGATGCAGCATTGCATCATGAACTGTATGGGATGGAAATATTCACCATGACAAATTTAGAAATTTTCTCACTTAGGGGTCTCATGCAATTAAAATTTAAATGTCCAATCCATAAGTGCCAATGATTACTTTAAATAGAGGGTGTTTCCATGAAAGGCCTAGAATTCTGGTGTTGATGACAGGGCAGTGATCCTCTCTTTGATTCTGGATACCTATAATTTAAATAGAATTCTAGAGATAAATACTGCATCACATCAGTGTCTTGATTGGTTTCCTTTGTGGAAGTGCACAGGCAACAGTGACCTTTCCTTCTGTTACCAGACATATCTTCCTTCTGGATCTTGCCAAATCTAGAACAAAGTATATTTGAAGTATCTTTTCTGCATAGTGTAATTTTGTTCAGTAGGAGTAAGTGGGGACAGGGGAGAATGGATGTTGAGCCTGGCCTCACCTTGGATTAAATGGCTGCATAATATTAGAAGAGACTACCTAACCACAGAAAGGCCCCAAGAACAAAGGACTCCTAGAACAGGTAAGGAACCACCTCTGTGTTCAAGTTAGATTAGCCAGAACTCATATGAAAATAATTTTAGCATGCAAATACAATGAATCTAGTATACGAGAATGTTCTTCTCAAAAGAGAGTACCTCCGTTGATGACAGTTTTTCTATGTAAAAATGTTTTTCTCAGGTGTTTTTACGTTATCAAGTACTTTCATGATAAAAATATTCAGGCATTTTTGTTGGTGGTTGTAATTTAATTTGGCAAAAGAAGCTACGTAGAACATTTCATTGCTTCACACTTTCTCACAGCACTGAACATTATGCATGCTTGTAATGTGTTTATGTCCATTGCCACCAATTTCTTTCGGCAACTTTGCACTGTTCATCAGGGTAGAGCCAGGTAAGGAGAGCAGGATATGGAGGTATTTCAATGGTCTTTCCTTAGACTGCTCCCTTATGTGCATTGCTAGAATTTGAAATGCATTGCATGCACAAAATTTAATTTGATCGTCACAACAATCCCAAGAGGTAAACAAGGCAGATAATATTAATACTGAACTTGTTTTTACAGATGAGGAAACTAAAGTTACATGGGTTTGCCCCCTGGTGATGAGAGTTTCAAATGTTGAATCTGGGGCTACAATTGCATTTCAGAGTTCTTCCCACAGAAGTTATCACATAGTGATAGCAATGAGGCTTATTTCTCTTTTATGAGTTGGAGAAGATCCTGACCATAGGAGTTATCATACTCTTAAATGAGCATTAGCTAGTCGAGTGTCAGCATCTAAAAAGGTGGTTTCCTCTACTGAGAAAGTCCTTCCTCTCATTGTAATGTGCCAAGGTTGTGTCCATCCTGCAGTACAAACTCCATGCCACTTTTTCCTGGAAGAAGATCCCTTTTCCTGTAAATCCACTTTCCTTTATTATAATATTTCTTTACAGTATGCCTTGTGGTAGAATTTTTTTTTACTTATTATCATTGCATCTCAATGTGTATGGAATTAGGCAACCTAAAATTAAATCCTGGACTTGGAACATTTACTAGCTGTATATGTCCTTGAAGATTTCCATCACCTCCAAAGTATTCATGTCCATTTTTTAAAAGTACCTACACCTGCTCCCAGCTTCTGGCAACATTTGTCTGTTTTCTATCCCTATAGTTTTGCCTTTTCCAGAATGTCATAAAAATATAATAGTATGTAGCCTTTTTCTCTTGCTTTTTTCATTTAGCATAATTACTTGTGGTTCGTCATGTTTTTGCATTTATCAGTAGTTAATTACTTTTAATTGCTGAGTAGTATCCCATTACATGAAAGCACCTGGTTTGTTTATCAATTCACCAGTTGATGGACATTTGAGTTGTTTACTGGTTTGGGATGATTATGAATAAAACCAATATAAGCATTCATGTACAGGTTTTTGTATGAACATAATTCTTCATTTCCCTTGGTGTGAGATTGGTTAGTCATGTAGTAAGGGTGTTGAACTGTTTTTTTAAAAGGATTTTTCTTTCAAATAACTAAACATGTCCCATACTAATGTTTATTTGCATAATTCTAGATTTACTCTGATTTGATAATAAAATTAGCCATCATCTAAGATTTTCTTAGTCATCATTGAGAACATATCTTAAATACTGAGCAATTACTAATGTAAAAAATTTTTTTAGCTATTATACTTAGTGGTCCCTCAGAATGTATCAGCTTATGGGGGTGCTAATTTTCTCTAAATGGAGTCAGACAGCTATTTTTGAATTCTCATCCTCTATTTTGTAGATTTTTATTCCATCTGTCTTTAAAACTTGCTTTCTGTTTGCCCTCAAGCTACTTTTTGCTGCACTCCATCTTCTAATTTGCTACTTTTTAAATCTGTTGTGCCATAGTAAATCAGATTAAATAACTTTGTTGACTTGTTGGTTAAGTAAGGATTGCTAGGCTCTGAATGAAGGCCTATTTACCGCACTGAATTGAAAAGAAATGTGTCCGTCCTTAATTCTATTTTTATAAAACCAATCCCTTCTTTGCAGGTTCTTCATTGTCTTGAGAAACTTGAAGTTCCTGATGAGTAACTTCTGGTGTTACTGTTTTAATAATAACATGGATTCACATCCCAATCTCAACCTTCCCCTCTCCTCACCAGCAGTGAATACCTGTCCTTCACTGAACTGACTTGATGTTTACTTCCTCCACAACAGCATAAATCCATCTTCATGATGCTAGTCAACGTTGATTTCTCTAACTCAGATTGCTCATAAACTTCATTTAGCATTTTATTACATACTCTTTTATTTTATGATAATTTTAGGCTTATTTTGACAACAAAATTGTCAAGAACTTGCTTCTTCTTCCCAGAAGAGTTTCTTTCAGTGTTAGTTATATTTTTCTCAAACCAATAAATATTTACTGATTTATTGAATGATTATATATTATAAAGCAACATTATTAAGTAAGAGCATTCATTATCTTCTTACTGATTTATCTGTACTATCACAGAGTACGATAAAAAAATAATCCTACGCTCTGGCTGTTATCACAGGGTAATACAGAAAAGCCCTAGCTGAATACAGAGTGGAACATAAACCTAAATTGCATT